>WSFP011435602.1:0-20686 GCA_009831015.1 Picea engelmannii
AGAACTTGTCTTCAAACTCTCTGATCTCAACCACCCGACCTAGCTGCATTTAATGCCAATACGACCCTTAATCTATATAAATAAAGCATAATCAGGTTATTGTTATCTTGCCAAAAATATTGAGTGAGAAAGATCCCAGGACGTAGAGCATGTCGATCTGTTTTGTTCAAACTTGTGACTCATCTTCACCCTCCGCGTGGCACTAGGATCAAGGTAAGGGCATCTTTTCTCTTCTTGTTTTTAAGATTAGGCTTAGGATTTAACTTTCTTTTTTTCCCTGCAACTTTATCCACAACGTTTCAATTGTGCTTTCTGCTTTTCCCCTAATGTCTTCCACTACATGATCCTTTGCTCCCATACTTGTCTTCATAAGATGGTTCCCTTACTTAACCAAATCCTGAGAGCACCTTTTTGGTAGGATCTCCATTTGCACTTGTCCTCAGACTCATTCCCAATGCAATCATACTTAGGAAAACTCTCACCCTGGTTTTCAAAAACCCTAAGGTTCTTTCCATTAGGAATGTTGCAACTAACTCCTCTGACCACATCGGGGGAGTTCTTACTAAATCCTTCGATGTGATTGGAGGAGTCACAGACAACTTTCCCACTTTTTTTAGCCACTTGGAGCTCTTAGAGGTAACTCCTCCGATAATATCAGAGGAGTTCCTCTTACCTCCTCTGATATTATCGAAGGAGTTACACTTAACACCGCCGATTTCATAAGGATTCGGGAGCACAAACATTATCTTTGCCAACTCCGATCGAAGTAGTTAGAACCAACTTCTCTTATGCGATCGAAGGAGTTGTTCTTAACTTCTCCGATCAGATCCTTTTCAAGCAGTTTCCCACTTGCATCAGAAGAGTTAACCTCTGCACCTCTGATACTCCTTTCAAAGCCTAGTTTTTACCCTTTTCCTCCCCAAGTTTCTACCAGGTTGCTTAAACATGCCTACCATTACCTTGACCTCCTCGGAACATGAGTCTTTGTATCATAATAGTCTCAATAACTTCTCTGGTATTTCTAATCATTTAGTTGCATTGAATGGTATATTATATCCTAATATGCGCCCTAAACTTATTCTTCATGGTAGGTTCAAACAAGTCACCCCGAAATAAAAAGGAAAGCAAGGCATCAAGGGTCGAATCCAGCAAGTAGAAGGAGAGATAGAGATTATCGGAGCCACATACGATGACACAACAGGGCTTTTAGAGAAGGACAGGGAGACATTGAAATGGGGAGAGATTTATCACATGTTTAAAAAATCAAATTTCTTCGTCGAAGCTGAAGACTCAGATGAGCTTCAAGCGTTCAAGAATATTAGGAAATCAAGGATCTTCAGAGTATCTGCACATCCAACAATATTCCCTTGCACAAATGTTATCTCCCGGATTTTGAAGAACACTGACATCGGCAGTAGATACGTCTGCAACGCGAGAAAGGAACCCATAGCTTCCTTTAGACTAGATTCTTTGGCCAAGTTCCACCATATTCAAGAAGGAATCAGAAGGTTGGATGGTGAACTTCTCGGCTAGTTTTAGAACACACCTAAAGAGTTGTTCCCCAAGTGGTATAAGGAAAACAAGCAGTTTAAGTACAGACCCAAAAGTGGGTACCCCATGAGCGATTTAAGAATACCTGATGGGCTCCTAAAATACCTCCTTTCTTTCACTTCATTTCATTATTTTATCATCATATTTGACCACAATCCATTCCCTTCACCCTTTAAATCATACCATTTATTTAAAATATATTGATTAGAAGCATTAAAAATAAATGATGTTAGTTTGTACTTTTTAATGTATTTTACATGGTTTTAACTAACTTGTAGATGATAAACTTAGTGTTATGAACATCTTGTTTTATATAGCTATACAATCCATCGAACAGATAAGCAATGGATATCACGAGGGATGCATTCACTATATGCATTATTAAACCGTTTGAATCATTGAAATATCAATTTAATAATATTTGTTCCTTTTGATAGGTGGACGGTCGTACAAACAAAAATGAAGGGAGATCGTTCCATCCAACAGATCATGTTTTTTCAGAACTGAATGCAAGCTTCGTTGAAGTATTTAATCACAATCAGCTCAGATTTGAAATTCCAACGCTCATTCCGACACACATTCCAGTCTGAAAGCAAAGGCGGTGAAAGTGTTACATCTTATAGTAACAATTAAGAGATATTGTTGAAGCACATTTAATTAAGAGAACAAATTAAAGTTCATAATTTATGTCATGCCCTTTTCCAAGTAGTGAACTTCGAGCTCAATTTGTGGGAAAATGAAGTTGAATCAGAAAAATCCGGCACATGGGTTTTGTGCATAATATGCCTAATTAAGTCCCAAGTGGATTGTTTCCTGAAATTATACACGGATTGAGAGCCAACTCGAAATTACATATCAGAAAGATCCAGACCTTCATCCTGTCCTCATTACGGAACTCAAAGCGCAACATATTTGGTTGTTCGCATACCTGTGGGTGTTTTTGGGAAAAACCAGAACATGGATTTTTTACCCATTATCGTCCTCCTGCTATGGCTCCCACTGCATTTGGATTTAGACAGTTGAAACTAGCTCCTATATTCGAGCTACCATTTTAAGATCTCATAGTTTATTAATAGCATAGCTAAACGATTTTCTGGTTTTGAGAGAGAGTCGACCCTTTCAATGGTCAACCTCTTAGACTGTATATATACTTGAGCTTGTTAGCATGATGGGATTGACCAAGAGAAACAGTTTAAGAACTTAGTGTAAAGTTTGGCTATGTTCTCCATTTCAATGCAAGTTTATGAATTAAGTTTAGTTTGTGATCAATTCGTGAGTTGGAGTACCACAATTGCTCGAGGAGCCCACCAGTAGTCTATGTGTCTCATTTCCTTATTTGTTCATATTTCTAACCTCTCTTTTGCAGGAACTATTCTAATTTCTTCTTACAGTCATTTCCTATTAATTCCTCTGTATATTTTATTTCCTGATAATTGTTCTAATCTCTCTTTTGCAGTCATTTCTTTATAACTCCTTTGTGTATTTCAGATGTGTTAATCACTCTTTTCGAATTGTAATCTCACCATATTTACTCTCACACTATGTTGTAAATATAATCCTCTTTGTAAATGGATCACTAGGAACTGAGCATGTTTATTAAGAAGTTGTTTATAACCAATTAAGTAGACTAAACTAACCCCTACATGGTTGTATAATTGTTATTCTCCTTGTTTAAAGTACAGTAGCACGGGCATCTTTGATTTAAAGTATAGTAGCATAATTTCATTGAAGCATTTCTTGTTCAAGTACAACAGTGTAATTTTTTATTTTAAGAGTAGTTCATAGGCTTGATCAGTTACAAGAACATGTATCTCATATTCCCTTAATGGCAAAGATTTCAGTAGAAATTACACTGAAATCATAATGTTTTGTTCACACTCTGCATCTTTCAATAGAAATTAATATTGAGTTTATACCATTTGAATTAGCTATTGTGTTGAGATGTCATCGTGATGTTATTTGTCGTCATAGACATTAGAGAATGATCATTTGAACAGGAATAAGTAGATGATGTTGTTTACCTTTGAAGTGTAGAAATATAAATTCTCAATTTCCTATGTTGATTTCCGATATGAATTTCTTATGCCAATCCTTATGTTGATAGTATCATGGTGTTGTATTTTCTAGTATAGAATTATTTGTGGATTTTAATGCTATCTTTTCTAGAAGTTACTGTGAATTTTAATGTTATCTTTTCTAGTTATTAGAATACAGATTCTTAATGTTGATTACATTGCTTTCCTAAGAGTTATTTTAGAGTACAGTTTGTAGTGGTTTCACATGGTCACTTTTCAAGTAGATCTTAATTCATCTATAGTCTTTCTTAAAACATAATCATCAATTGCATGTTTTATGTTGAATCTATAGTCTTTCTTTAATTTAAGAATGAAGTGATAGGAATGTACAAGCTATTAGTTTATTTTCCATCTTGGCACATACAGTGCTAGCACCTCGAAGCTTGCGAGCCCCAGGTTGAAAATTTAATGTCGAAATAGATAGCATATATTTCACTCAACAATACCCTATCAGTATTTGGTAGCCATGTTGTGAAGGTCATATGGGGAACCCGATGCAACACAATTCCCTTTATCCTACATGCTTGTAATATATTTATGTGTAGATGAAATAACATCATTCAATTGGGCAGACATCATGTCTGATAACCTTACAACAACTATCTATGTGGTCACACAAGCCCAACTGTGGATGTTCCCGAGTTTCCACTTGTCCTCGTACCTCTTGGACATCATGTGCATAGCGCACAAGTACCCTAACATGGGGTGGAGTTGGTTACCATCCAACCCTGCAATTTACATATATTGTAAGGTGCTATGGGAGCACAAATATCATGTTGAGTACCAAAGAATATGGGAACATTTTCTCGCTCTATTATATGAGTTCATCTTTTGTGCCATTCCCCTGTACATGACTAACAAAGCCATAGCAATTATAAGGAGGATTGGGGAATGGTACCTCATGGAGCACGATACTTACTTAAGAATATATGGAGTGATGAAACCACCACACTTGCTCCCATGATTCGTGCCCGACAAGCTTGTTCTCCAAGAAGTAGCATATCAAACCATTATACATGGAGTTGGAGGAATGTTGAATAGATTGAAGAAAGTAATTTGGCCCCTGCTACCTCTATATGTTAGCAACTATTTCTTTAAAAATACTAAACAAGCACTAGCAAAAGTAAATACCCTGCTTTCCTATCATTTTGGGGAAGAGCGATTCAAGAGGCATGATCCCGAGGGTATTGTCAAGGAGCATTTCAACAACATCGGGCTGCCTTATGAGTATACTACAGATTTTTGGGAAGAAGAAGAAGTACACCAAAACACTAGAACATATGTTGAAGTTATTTTCAGCAAGCGTGGCCAGCTGAAGGGAAGAATTGCATATGAAGAAAAAAGCAAGAGAAGAAGCCAGTAAAGAGGCGGAACAAGAAGA
The DNA here is from genome assembly GCA_009831015.1 of Picea engelmannii. NCBI lineage: Eukaryota > Viridiplantae > Streptophyta > Pinopsida > Pinales > Pinaceae > Picea > Picea engelmannii. The sequence continues at coordinate 5,008 of WSFP011435602.1, forward strand.
AGTTGGGCACCTCTCCCCGATTTCCATATCATCACACTTGGGATCTGTAGAGGGAGAAGAAGAGGTACCAACAGAGAAAAAGAGGAGGGACAAAGAAATTTTTTTAAAGAACAACAATTACGTGAGAAAGAAGAAGTGAATGATTGAGGCTGACAAAGCTAGAGAGCTAAAGCAGAAGCAAAAGTCGCAGCAAAGCAGGAAATGAAGGAACGAGCAACAGCAGAGCAAGCAAAGAAAACAACAAAATAAGTAGCAAACAAAGTTGTTGAAGAATTAAGACAAAAGAAAAACACAGAAGAGAGATGGGACGATACACATCCCATGGAGGTGGACATCCCAGGAACATCTACTGCAGGTCTAGAAACAGATTTGACAGACAACGGTTTAGGGCTCGACCTTTGGGAGCCATTTTTGCCAAGCGAAGTGTTGAATCTAAGGAGCTTCACTTATGACAGTAAGACTGGTAGGATTGTGCAGGAACGGGTAAAGAAAGTGTCGGTAACTGGAGGAGCCCCTATCTTAGTAGTTACCCATGTCCCGATCATAGGAGATGTCAGAGAATATCCCGTTGCTATGGCTAAGGTTGGCTCCACAATTATGACTGCCAACGTAGACAACATACAAAGATTATGTCGACAAAATGAAGAGGAGTAAAGGATTGGAGAATTGGAGGAAAGACTTTAGTAGGTAAATAGTGATGAGAGGAGCCTCCAAAGCTTTAAAATCAGTGTTGAAAAGGTCAGAAATGAGTTGGAAGGAGATATCATTGACATGTATGTCCATCTGCACCTCTTCCAAGATGTAGTTGTGATAGTCATTGAGCAAAATATTCACGTACAAATGAAATTGTCACAATACAACACCATTCACGAAGGCGTATCAGACATAGACAAATGGATAGAATAGAATCCAGATGCACCACCTGAGATTTACTGACCATAAAAAATGGAGAGAAAGACAGATTTGCACTGGATCATTTCCAATAGATAGGACAAAAGGTTGATAGAGAAGTCACCAAATCCATGGAAATATGCTCGAGGATCCATAAAGTTGTTAAGGAATTAATAAAAAATAGTCGGCTCCCAAGGCTAGATGAACTTGGGAAGAACTTGGTAATAGAAGAACTGGTGAATGCAGTACATGATAGTACTAATCGAAGGAAGGAAGTACTTGAGGCAGTTACCTTTGTCTCCACATATGTCATTGATCAACACTTGCTATAGCCAGTAAAGCTTCATACCATGGTACAAGCTTTCATGACCATATTGGAAAAGGATATGGGCACTCTCGAGGATAATATCGCTTTAATCAACGTAACATTAGAACAATTGGCGTACAAAAGGATTGAATCACTATATGATCTGCTGGAAGTTTGGACAACCTACCTGGATAATACAAATCCATAAGAAAAGGACAAAATACCTATCTTTTGTTTCGTTCTTTTCCTAACCAATCTCAATTTCGTCCCATTTTGTACACTTGTCATTAGGAATGAAAAGGTGAACCAATTTTGTAACTGCTCCTTCAAGAAGAATATGAAGAGTCACATAGGGTTTACTAAACATTTGTATAAAATAGAATAGAACGACATTTGAAAAGGACCTTTTATTTTGGCTTTTCAAGCAATGTGTAGACTCAAGAACTCATTCAAGGACTTATACTTTGTTAATGGATATTGAGAAGCCCTCAAGGCCAGTTTTTATAGAAGGAATTCTAGTGTATGGACAGATCTGAGTTGAGAACTACTTATGGTGAAGATGAACATTATTCCTATTGGTTGTAAGAATGCTATGTTGTTATAGACTAACTCTTATACAATTTAAGCTATTCTTTAGTTTAGAGTATTTATTTAAATATCGTAATTCCTTGAGATTTGTGAGTTGTTAATGTATGCATTATTGTAACCTAGAATACTCTGGTTATACGTATTTGTATACACTTGTTTATGATCTTTCTCTTTTACCTCATCTATCTATGTAGAAGTCGTGCACGATTTGGTTTCCTTTTACAATTCATGGTTACTTTAGTATGCTCCTAGCTAGGATATATTAGCTTAGGTTAGTAATAGATTAGTTAGCTTCATATACATATTTGCATTGCATTTACTTTAGTTATCCACTCTCATCGGTACAACGGACCGCAAACCGGTTAAAACCCCAAAATAGTAACAATGGCAGCCGGGCCAAATTTCGGATGGGTCTCCTAATACAAACGATGCATAGTATAATTGGGATTGTGTACCGGGGAGTACCCCTTACTGTTGTCGGGAGAATTCATACTTGTCAACAATGTCATGGGGCAAGCAACATTGTTGGTTGATGCATGTGTCTCGTCCCCTGCTCAACCATCCAATGGTGTGTGGTTGGGGGTGTGGCATTGTCAGCAGTTGCATTATTTTGATGACCTTACTTGAGATCGAGCTCTTCTGACTTCCATTGTCAACAATGAAATGAAGTGGGGTCCCCTTCTCCCACATTTGTGAATGGAAGAGGTGCCCCCCCTCCTAGGGCTCCTCTGTTTCTTCTGGTTGGATTGTTTTGGTTGCGATAGTAATAGTGGGTTCTCCATCGATGATATAATTCCCTTTATTGTGCTCTGAATCAAAGTCTGAGCTAGGTTTTGATTCTTTTTCTTTGAGCTCGGCCACCAGTGAGTGTTTGGAGCGACATTCATCAGTGTTGTGCCAGGGGATTTTGTGGAACTCGCACCACATTCTAGTGTCCTTCTTAGACTTCCCATCACCCTTCTTAACCGACGGCTTGGACTGATTTTCTTGAGATGTACTCTCCTTGCTTTGTCCTTTGTTTTGTGATTTTCCTTTCCCATGCTTCTATTGTGGCGTATTTCCAAGCTTGAACTCCCACTTACTATGTTGCTCAAATTTATGCTCCATTTTGATAGCATATAGATAGGTGGCTCCCATTGAGGAGATGTCTAAGAATTCCATCTCTGTTTGGATGTGCCTGTGCATACCACTACAATACTTCAAAACTAGGTGTCGCTCATAGTCGTTGATACCCAACTTTGAGCGCAAGGTGTGAAAGATGTTGGTGTACTCTGACATTGTTTAATCTTTCCCTTGACGTGAAGTATTCCATATCATATATTGGTCATCATAACTTCCAATATGCTAGAACTTCTCCTTGAGGGCATCCACGAAGGTTGCCCAAGTGGGTTCTCTCTTGAATGGCATAGAGTCATCCACGGTGTGCCTCTCCCATTAACCTTCCCACCAAGATTTGACATGGGGAAGGGATTTAAGGAGTGTGAAGGTGATCATTTTGCCATCAGAATTTTTTTGGACAAAGTATTAAACTTCTAGTATATTCAACCATTTTTCTATAGCATATGCATCTATTTGGCCTTAAAATATGGGGATATCAAAATTAACTTGCATCTCTTAAATGGTTGCTTGTTGAAGATGCCTTGACCACCATCAGTAGTTGTCGAAGGATCTGAGCAAATTTTTCCATCATTTTGTTTCTTTGTCGCACGAGGCATTCCTCAAGCAACTTCTTAAAAGGATCTCCCACTCCATCATTTCTCTTTTCTTCCACCATGGGAGGTCACTTAGGATGGAGAGAGCGGTTGTCCTCGAGCAAAACTAACTCAAGACCCAACTCTCTATACCCTAACCTTGTCAGGGATATGCTATGAGAAACGATGGAGCAAACTGTTCTGATACCTCTAATCCAGATTATATTGAGAATGGAATGAGATACAAACGAAAATATGTCAATAAACACGAAAAAACAGTGGAACCCAACATCTCTGAATGAATAACGGAATATTGTAGAACACAAACTGGCTAGAATGGTGGTAGCTTATCTCTAAAGAGAAAGAGATGTCGACTTCGCTCATTTTCAATAAGCATTACATCACACTCCATTGCATGCTCAAAGGACCTCCTTCACCATGATTATATATGAGAGAGTGGGAGGAGAATAATTCACATGATGCATGTGGGATAAATTGGTCTAAGTTTACAAAATGTCATAGGCATGTAAAACACTAGCGCTTCCTGGGAGGTCACCCATCCCAGTACTACTCTAGCCCAAGCACGCTTGATTGCAGATTCCAATGGGATTCAGTGCATTGACATTGTAGGCATGTACATATGATGGCTATAATTAACAAATGGAGATGGAATTACATTACATCAAAAGAGTGAATATCATGGTTTGTCAAAACCACAAGCTCAAAAATGTTGATTTAGTGGAAAAGGTGGATGGCCACCGAGATCCACCTAGATCATGGAGAGAAGGATACATCTTATAGAGCTTCAATTGAAAAGGATTTGCATCCTTATTCACTAGAACAAGGTGTTGGATAATGCACATGGCATATGTCTCGAGGTGATTGTATGCTCACATGAACACATTCTGGTATGTTCTATATAGTTTAAAGTATGTTTGTTTCTCTTGTTTAGAACATCCTTTGCCAAGATTTATGTTTGTAGGGTTTTATCCAGTTCCTAAATTGATTGTTTTGTAACCTAAAGTGGAATTGTTAGTTTTACATTTGATGATTTTCTAAATTTATTTTGCAAATCAAATCATTTTCTAGATTAATTGCATCCTTAGGCATATTATGTGCTTTTGTTTTAGCATATTGTTCCTTGTCACATTCCAAGCTTGCCTGATATTGTTCAAAATCAATAGTTGAATCTTTGAAATTCTCTCCATTGATGAAAAATTCAATGATTTGCTCGTCACCCTCAAACACTTTCTAGTTTGTGATGTTATCTGGAAGACAAGGTTTGTAGAGTAGCTCAAGTGAAAATATGTTGGCCTCAAAATATTCTACTGGAGATAGTCTATAGGAAACAATAGTAAGAGAATAACCTATTAGATTATTGGAACGTGGAACAACATAAATGTTAAAAGCATCAAAGTTGTCAATCAATATGTAAACTTCCTACTGATAATTTTTCAAATGAGGTGAGTTACAATGTATCGTGATTTTATTTGCCTAGCAATTATCTCCAAATTTCCAAGCACTTCTATTTTTTAAAGTTTTTAAGTCTACGACCTTCTTCAGGCTCTGTCCAAGTGCCCCATGTTCAGTTGTGTTGTTGATACGATTGAACTTTAACCTACATGATAGAAAACTATAGTTACCCTTGGGATCTATCAAAAGGTAATCAACCACAACTCCCTCCTGGGATTTAGAACCATCGAAAAATAAATCCAAATGTCTAGGGTATCTCTAAGACCTTTTTTTTTTGTAAGTTAGAATCTAAGTTTCTATTATAAACAAAAATGTACAAACAAGGCACCTTGAGGTCTTCCATTGCTGAAACCACACCCAATGGCATCAAAACACTCATTGCCAAGTTGAAATATATTGTCATTGTATGTGTCTAAGCTAGAGCTATTATTTATTGTCTTCCCGTTCATATGTCCTATGACAATGACAATTTGTTTAACTGATAGACTATGAAAACTAAAAAACATAGGTTGTTACAATGAATTGAAGATAAAGAAACAAAATTAACCATCTAGGATTATAGAAGCATTGTGTGGGCTTGCCATCTATTGTGGTATCTGATTCTTCTCCCTATGTTCGTCAATATCAATAGGATTTATTGACGTGATGATGTCCTTCCCATGGCCAATGTCTCACAAAATGGCATGTTTAGTTATCCCTTTCTTGTTGGTGGTGTTGAATTTCACTCCAAATGCATAGTGATCCAGTGCCTTTATCTTTTTCTCCATTATCATTTTGTGTTTCCTCCTTAGCTTCATTTCCCTGAGTTACCTCTGAGGTAGAACTCTCTCCTAAAGGACTTGGGCCAATAATGCCTTGATTGTCCATAGAAATTTAGTTGTTCTATAAATTTTGGTGTCCCTAGTTCAGGAATATCCTAAATCATCCACCCATCCAACTAACTCCTTTATAATTTCTTCTCTAGATGTGCATTATTTCTTACTTGTGATCGTTTCTTCGTATCACTCAATGGATTGCTTAGCTTCCAGAGATGAATTCAGGCGGTAGAAATTCTCTGCTTTGTTTACTTTTGTTGGGCTAGTGTCATGGGGACGTTGTGCTTATTTGGCCTCTCCATCTTGGTCCCTTTCTTCCATGTAGTTTCCCATCCTTACTCCTCTAGGTCTAGATGGATTGCCTTCCCCTTTTTATTTGCACCCCGATTCATATTGTTGTTATGAGTGGGTGCGCTATTGACAATCCAAGATAAATACCCCCTTAAAGTTTGAACTATAGAGCTTTTGCACCCCAACTACCACCTCGTTCTCTCACATAATTTTGTCTGTGAGCCAAACCTCACCTATCTAGGGAGAATGTAGGATTCTTGCGTAGGCTACAACCACACTTGTTGTCTGAGACCCCAACTCATGGACCAACTCATCAGACTACTAATGAGACTTCTCACTATACACCATCCATTTGACCTAAACCATAGCACGCAGAACCCGCCAGCTAGAAGAACTAGAACCCTATTTCTCCATGAAGTGGACATAGTCACCCCAAGGGATTCATGATATTTATATTGAATTAAAGAGTAATGCCCAAATCCTTGTTCTAGCCCATAATTAAACAACTGCATCCCTATCTGTATTAGTGGTTCATTAATTTATGAGTGTGGTTGTCCTTTGAGCCCTACATCTATCTTGGCCATGTCAAACTTCTTCATTGTTGTTGACATCTCCTATAACTTGTGATTACTACCACCTTGTGTACTACACAATTGAGATAAATCGACCGTCAAATGTTGTACCCTTCACACTTCCTCACACGATGCTACCACAATGTTAGTCATTGGTATGCGGTTTCCTTTCCATCCACGTGGAAGGTTCCATGCATAGTTGTGTTGTCACCCCATGTAGGTGGACATTGTCGTTCATGTTGATCTTGTTGAAATCGTCTTTGAGTTTGTAGGATTCTAAAGATTCCCACTCTAAGGGGATTTCCCACTCTTCCATTATCACTACTTTATTAGCAAGCCTACCTGTCAATCTATTGGCTTTTCTTCGAATATGGGATGGGATGATGTTGGCTATGGAATGCACCATGTTCACAATTTGGATCGGTTTTTCCTCAAGTCTCCAATTCGAGGATACTTTGTCAGGGTGTGCAACTCCCAAGATCTTAGTGAGTGTCTGAATTATCTTCTCGAGTCACCTTCCACAACGAGGTTGTTATATACATCACTTAAACTTCTTACAATCCCTTGAGTAAGTTGTTCAATCCAGCGTCATTTTTTTTATTGTTGCCCAACCTAACTGCATAAATCCACGTAACTAACCCTATATCATCTCAAAATGCTCCATCTACTCCTACTAGCCTTGGATTCTCTTTGGTCGCTCCATCAAAAATTATCTCAATGAATCTTGTTGGTGGTCTTGTCTACAATACCTATTTTATCCGTATCTATAGAAATCATATTTTTTAAAGGAATGGAATTTATATAAATTACAGAACTAGTGTTTCAACCCACTTCACGAAAGTTATCTTCCTGTAGAGGCAATTCCAATTGCTAATTTTCGGGTATTTCAGAGGTTTCAGTGATGAAATTACTGACGTAAGAATCTATAACATTATTTGCAAGAATTGGAAGTTAAGAAGAAGGCTCATTTGCTGCCTCGAGATTGGTCACTCTGTGTTTCATGTATCTTTTTTGATTGATTATTGTCTCGTTTGGTTATCCATTCGATAGAATCCATAAGTGTGACTAGTCCAATCTAAAATAATAATGCAGGAATGATATCAATAAAACCTTCTGTGAATACCCACATAACTATTATTCGACCTTCATACTAACAACAATTGTTAGATCTACAGATCTACGGTGGAGATTGGGTTAACGATACAACGTAATGCCAAGTTTCAAACACAGTCAGATTTCAAATAGTCAACAAGGTGTATTCTATATGATTACAGGTCCGCCAAAAGTAGGGTCCACCACCATGTCTTTTAATCTTCGCAATGAATACAAGTCGTCTGATTCCAAATCGGATTTCAAACTTAAAACAAAACTGTGTTTGATTTGGATTATGGGTACAAGTCTCGGTGTTAAACCGTGTGCATCTACCTTCTCCGCAATGAGTTGTGATCGTCGATCTTAGCCTTAGATCGATTTTAAACCACACGATTTACAGATATGATCATGACGACACATAACTATTTGACAAAGAATTCATATTGATAACAAAGTTTTGATTTTTCTAAATTCAACAGTAGAGTATACTTACGATTCGTTCCACAATGAATTTGGATGAGCTCACGATGTGAATCTATAAGAAAAAGTCAGACATCTCGCTACCAGATATCAAAATAGATATACACAATCGGCTCCAAGAGTGAGAGTTTCCAATGAAATTCGATTTCTTCTATTGATAATCAAATACTTATCAACTTATTCCACATCCCAATATCTCTATTCTCAACTCTCGACCCTCGACTATTAAACACAAGAGCCTCGATGGGCTTAAATATAAAAAAAATTGGTTTTCTCAAATCCACTACACTTGGATCGAATTATCTTGTTCAACCCTAGATCCTATAATCTAGCCTAGAAATCAAAACGACTTCTATCTTTGTTACAAAGAAGGATTTGAAATCCTTGTTGCATTATTTGATTTGACCTCTACATATAATTAAAACAACAAAAATAATTAAGAGAACCAACTTTCTTTGGTAAACTTGATTTTGACTTCCAAATCAATGACGATTTTGTTCTTCGAGCTCATGCTCCTACATCAAACTCCTCAGGTCAAAAAAATTCATGAACTCATGTTCATGAGTTCTTCTATAGTACTGTCACTTTTCTGTATGAGTGCAGTAGTTACCCAAGTAGCATCTTCCAGTGGATGTTCCTTCCACTTCACCAAGTACTCGTAGTACTCTTTCCCTCTTGTCTTATTTAGCACTCTGGTATCCAAAATTTGTTCCATCTGCGGCTTATTCTCTGTAGGAATTTGTTTCTGCCATTTTACTTGTTGTCCTATGTCTCTGTCCAAATCATTTACTGATTGTTCTGCTTCAGGTTCCACATAAGAATACAAATCTACTACAGTTAATATGGGAGAGATTCTCATGTCTTTTGGAAGTTCAATCTCATAAGCATTGGCTGAAAACTTTCTCAAAATCTTGCAAGGCCCAATATTTTTAACCTTCAGTTTGTTATATGCACCTTTAGGAAATCTTTCTTTCCTCAAATATGCCAATACTAAATCTCCTTCTTCAAAAACAACTTCCCTTCTTTTCAAATCTGCTATCTGTTTGTACTTGAAACTATATTCATGTAACTATTCTTTAACTTCTTCATGCAACATTTGCATATCTGAAGTAAAATCTTCTACATTTGCGCTTCTCTTCTCCATCTGTTCTAAATCTCTCAGCTCAAATACTCCTCTTGGGTTCACTCCATAGACAATCTTGAAAGTACTTAACCTTGTAATTCTATTGGGTGAATCATTATAAGCAAATTCAGCTTGTGGTAAAGCTAAATCCCGCTGATTAGGATGTTCACTTACCAAGCTTCTTAATATATTACCCAAACTTTTGTTTGTAACTTCAGTTTGACCATCTGTTTGAGGATGGTAGGCTGAACTAAAGTTAAGACTTGTTCCCAATTTCTTCCACAATGTCCTCCATAAGTGTCCATCAAACTTAGTATCTCTCTCTTAAACAATACTAACAAAAAGACCATGTAGTCTTACTACTTCTTTAAAAAACAGAGTTGCAATATGAGTTGCATCACTAGTTTTATAACAGGGTATAAAATGCGCCATTTTAGAAAATCTATCTACCACAACAAAAATGGAATCATCGACTCTCTGAGTTCTTGGAAATCCCAAAACAAAATCCATCCTCACATCATCCCAAGGTCTCTCTGGAATTGGCAGTGGCTGATATAAACCTATATTTTGGTGTCTACCTTTTGCATGCTGACAAACTTTGCATCTTCCCACAAATTTCTGAACATTGGTCCTAATTCCTGGCCAATGATAAAAATTACTCAACCAAGCATAAGTTTTGTCATTGCCAAAATGACCAACAAGTCCTCCATTGTGCTTCTCCTGCAACAAATCCTCTCTCATTTAACATTTTGGAATGCACAATTTACTACATTTGAACAACAATCTTTCTTGTAGCATGAAATCCATACATGGACTTTTATCTCTCAAAACTGGATTTTGACATGCTTCATATGTTTCCTTAAAATCTACATCTTCAGGGTACATATCTTTGAGATGCTCTAATCCAAGAACACTCACCTAGAACTCCTGCAAAACTAAACATCTTCTGCTCAAAGCATCTGCAACCTTGTTAGAGATTCCACTAATATGTTTTAATACAAAAGTAAAAGTTTGCATGAATTCTACCCATTTAGCATGTTTCTGATTTAATTTCTCTTGCTTAGTTATGCACTGCAAAGCATCATTGTCAAAATACAAAACAAACTATGTAGGCATAAGGTAATGCCTCCATTTCTTCAAAGCTTGGATCACTACATAGAATTATTTGTCATAACTGGAATATTTATGTTTTTCCTCATTCAGTTTCTCGCTGAAATATGCAATCGGCCTGTCATATTGACTCAAAACACCTCCAATTGTTGTCCCACTGGCATCACATCTAACTGTAAATATTTTGTTGAAATCTGGGAGATTTAAGATAGGTCTCTCAGTAATCTTTTCCTTTAGCAGTTTGAACCTTTTTTATGTTGCCTCTGTCCATCTAAATGGTTGTTTTTCTTTCTTCACAGTTTCTAGGATTGGAGCACAAATACCACTAAAGTTTCTTATAAATTTCCTATAGAAACTTGACAACCCATGAAAACTTCTAACTTCAAATATGTTTCTTGGAGATGGCCACTCTTTAATCGCTTTCACTTTCTCTGGATCCATTTTTAATCCTTCTTGTGAAATCACAAATCCTAAATAAACCAATTCTATTTTCATAAAGAAACATTTCTTCAAATTTATTAAGAGTTTCTCTTGATGTAGTTTCTTCGGAACCAATTTCAAGTGCCTAACATGTTCTTCTCTGGTTTTACTAAGAACGGGAATATTATCTACGTAAACAATGACAAATTTCCCTGTGAATTCCTTAAGTACTTCATTCACAAGTCTCATGAAAGTACTGGGTGCATTAGTTAAACCAAAAGGCATAACCAACCACTCATATAGTCCATTGTTTGTCTTGAAGGTTGTTTTCAATTCATCGCCTTCTCTCATTCTAATTTGATTATATCCACTTTTAAAATCTATATTTGAAAAATATTTGGCACCACTTACACAATCCATCAAATCATCCATTATGGGTAAAGGGAAACGATACATGATCGTGATTTTATTTATGGCTCTACAATTTGTGCACATTCTCCATTCCCCTCCTTTCTTCGGGCTCAACATTGTAGGTACAACACATGGACTCAAGCTTTCTCTAACCAATCCCTTGTTCAACAGTTCTTACACTTGTTTGTTGATCTCTTCATTTTCTGTTGGAGTCATTTTGTAAGATGTTTTATTTGGCAAACTAGCTCCAGGAATCAGGTCTATATGATGGATAATACTCCTAACATGTGGTAGTACATTAGGAAAATCATCAACTACAATATCCACGTACACCTCTAACAATTTATGAACTTCAATAGGAAAGTCATCTATCCTTGTGTTGGTTAAAACAATCCTAGGCTTTCCAACAACAACAAAACTTACCTCTCCATCCTACACATGCTTCAAAATTCCTTTTATGTGACCAACAATACTTTTGGACTTGTCTGTTGTTCTGCTCTTTCATCCTTAATAGGAATAAGAGTATGCATGTTGCCTTCCTTATCAAATGTAAAAGTATTCTCGTTGCCATTGTACACCACATTTATGTCATATTGCCATGGTTTGCCTAACACCACATGACAAACATCCATCAGAATGACATCACATAAGATATGATCCTTGTAATTTCCAATTTGGAAATCAACTTTGCATTATTCATTCACCAATACTTGATGCCCTTTTGCAGCTGAGAAATTTTATATGGTGTAGGATGCATCTCCTTCAACAGTCCTAATTTCTTAGCCATTTCCACAAAAACCAAATTGTCAGTACTACCATTATCAATAATCAATTTGCAGCACTTACCTTTTGATTTGCACATTCTTTTGAACATATTTTTCCTTTGTGTTGGTTCATGCACTTCCTTGTATGATTTCAGTGAAGTTCTCCTCAACAATAATGCTTCTTCTGCCTCTTGAACTTCAACATTCTCCTCTAGTACTCTTGGCTCATTTTCAACTTGTGCAATCTGGACATTTCCTTGTCTTGCAACATTCTCTGGACAATCCCATGACATATGGCTAGTCTTACCACATGTATAACATCTGACCTCATATCCTCTACCTCTTCCTCGACCTCTCTGAAAAGATCTTCTTCCTCTGAAGTCTCGAGGATTGTTATTGTTGATTTGATGTATCAGCTTCTTCCTTCTGAGCTGAAAACTTATTCTTCCCAGCTTGTTGTCCCTTACTTCTATAAGCTTGACCTTTCCCTTTTCCCGAATAATGTATTCTATTCAGTTTCTCTTCCACCTTTAAAGCATAATGGTATGCCTCCTCCATTGTATTTGGTGATAAGAGACTCAACTCATCTTGAATTTCTAATATGATACCATTCATACACCTTTCTATCTTCTCAGAGCTATCCTCAATATAACCAGCTCTATTATTCACCTTGTAAAACTCTTCAGTATACTCTCTAATAGTTAACAATATCTGTCTCGGATTTTGCATTTGTCTGTACAAGGAAAGTTGATAGTGTTTAGGTAAGAATTTACCTTTTAACTTTGCAACCATTCTATCTCAACTTTTGATTGGTTGTTTGTTATTCCTTTTTCTCCCTGCTTGAACACCATCCCACCATAACAAGCCATGGCCCTTCATCTTTGTGACTGTAAATTTCACCTTCTTTTCATCAAGAACCTCATCATAATCAAAGTGTTTGTCTAACACATTGATCCAATCAACCAATTATTTTGGATTTAAGCCTCCACTGTATGAAACTATCTTTGTTCTAGATTTTGAACTAGCTCCCATAACTGCTTTTAATAATTTTAGTCCAAGATTCTCTTCTATCATTTCTTATTCTTCTGTATTATCCTCTTGTTGAGCTTCATTGACATCACCTGCTTCATGACCTCTTCTCCCAACCTTTCTTATGGCTTCAACTTCTGCACGCAAAGTTCTCATTTCCTCCATCACCTCTGCATTTGCAACTGGTCTGCCTACACGACCTCCTATGCCACGTCCTCTTCGAAATTGAAATGCCATTTCAGAATGTAATAGGTTCTTTTGAGAATTATTACAATCATGAATTTCTCCTGCTTCTATCAATGGAAGAGGTGAGAAAAAAATTCTCCTTTTCATACACTTACATGAATCAAAATTTCTTGCTTTGATACCACTTAATGCAGGAATGATATCAATAAAACCTTCTCTGAATACCCACAAGACTATTATTCAGCCTTCAGAATAGCAACAATCGTTAGATCTATAGATCTACGGTGGATATTGGGTTAACGATAAAACATAATGCCAAGTTTCAAACATAATCGAATTTCAAACAATCAACAAGGTGTATTCTATATGGTTATGGGTCCGCCAAAAGTACGGTCCACCATCGCGCCTTTTAATCTCCGCAATGAATACAGGCCATCTGATTCCAGATCAGATTTCAAACTTAAAACAAAATTGTGTTTGATTTGGATTATGGGTACATGTCTCGATGTTAAACTATGTGCGTCTACCTTCTCCACGATGAATTGTGATCGTCGATATTAGCCTTAGATCGATTTTAAACCACACGATTTCCAGATATTATAATGTCGACACAGATGTATCTGAAAAAGAATTCAGATTGATAACAAAGCTTCAATTTTTCTAAATTCAACAGCAGAGTATACTTACGATTCGTTCCACAGTGAATTTGGATGAGCTCCTGGCTGGAATCTATAAGAAAAACTCAGATATCTTGCTACCAGAGATCAAAATAGATATACACAGTCGGCGTTAAGAGTGAGAGTTTCCAATGATATTCGATTTCTTCTATTGATAATCAAATATTTATCAACATATTCCACATCCCAAGCTCTCTATTCTCAACTCTCGACCCTCGACTATTGAACACAAGAGCCTCGATGGGCTTAAATACAAACAATTTCAGTTTTCTCAGATCCACTATGTTTGGATCGAATTACCTTGTTCAACCTTAGATCCTACAATCTAGCCTAGAAATCAAAATGACTTCTATCTCTGTTAAGAAGAAGTATTCAAAATCCTTGTTGCATTATTTAATTTGACCTCCACATTTAATTGAAACAACATAAATAATTAAGAGAACCAACTCTCTTTGGTAAACGTGATTTTGACTTCCAAATCAATGACGATTTTGTTCTTCGAGCTCTTGCTCTTGCATCAAATAACCTTGGAGTTTATGTGACCAATCCCTACTAAGCAAAAGGCCATACACCTCAGGGATGTATACTACAGTGGTGTCTATTATTTGATGAACTTTTGGGTTGGAAGCTACTTGGATGAGAACATCCTTTAGTTCACCATTGATCTTGACTTCTAATCTATCAAATTGAAGTATATGAGTTGAACAATTCATTGGAGTTGCATTCAACTTTCTACAAACATAATAGGGTATAACATTTGAAGAAGCTCTCGAGTCTACCAAACAATTGTGTACATTCTTGTTGAATATTTAAAAGGTTAATAAGAATGGGGGAGTTAAAGATTTGGACCTTTTGCTTAAAAGAGTATCATCGATTATGGCATTGTGTGAATTGTTACCTGCCATTTTATTAACACTTCTAGTAGTAGTTATTGGTTGTGCATCTATGTCTTTCAAAACGTTCAACAATAACTTGCATTGTTGTGATATTTTGCATACGTTGAGGATTGGAATATTGGCTTTTATCCTTTTTAGGTTCTCAACGATGTTGTATTCCATGGAATTTGAGTAAAAGCCTGAAGGATTATTGGTATTAGGGGCATTAAAGGAAATCTTAGCAGTAGCTACCACAGTCCAATTTTTCTTAGTGTTTGGAGTTTGAGAAGTAGTTCATTGTTGTTATGATATGGGTCCCTCACTCTTGGTATGATAATCACTTTGGACATGCAATCCTTCTTCAATAACTTCTTCATCTTCATCCAACTTCAAATCGGGTAAAATGTGTGATAGAACCATGATGGATTCACTGGGTTTCTCATGAGTTTCTTCGTCTATCTCTCCATCAATTGGATCATTAGATTCTTCTACCTATATGAAACCATCTAAAAACCTATCTACCACCATGTTCACAAAATTTATCCATCAAGGACCGAGTTTTTCTAAATGATTGGCTTTAAGATAATTGCATAAATTATCCATAACCACCCTCTTTGACTAGAGATTCAAATTTGTAGGCGGGGGCTCAATAGCTCTAGGGGGGGATAGGTCTTCTAAGGAAAAGTCTGTATGGCCTTTGATTGGAAGTCCCTTCTCCAATATTCCTTTTCATGTCTATGATATCATTGGATAAGCATTTGATCATCCTTTGCATACTCACCATATTCATGGCATCTTTATTCTTACCTTCTATAGTTTCTTTCGGTTGAGGTCTAAGTAGGATAAGGTTCTTCCTAGGGTGAACAACCTCTTTCTTTTCAAAA
>ML867523.1:0-21126 GCA_009831015.1 Picea engelmannii
GATTGGTAAAACAACTTCGATGCCATACACTAACTGGAAAGGAGTGAACCCAGTTGCAGTTTTCACGGAAGTACGGTAAGCTCAGAGAGCGGAGAAAAGTTGTAGATGCCAGGATGTCTTATTTGCCCCTACCATATGTTGAATCATGGTTTTAAGGACCTTGTTGATGGCTTCAACTTGTCCGTTGGCCTGAGGGTAGTATGGGGATGAGTTTTCATGGTGAAAACCCAACTTGGCATGCAATTCACTCATCATCTGGTTCTTAAAGTGTGAACCGTGATCAGTGACAATGGCGCATGGTACACCAAAACGAGTTATGATGTGGTTAAAAAAAAAAAGAGTTACAGTACGACCATCATTCAGAAAGGTAGGCATAGCCTCAACCCATTTTGTAAAGTAATCGATGGCAACGATTATATAACCATGCCCCCCGGCTGAGGTAGGCTTACACTGCATGAAATTGATACCCCACTTGGCAAAGGGGCCGATGGAGATAACGGGGTGTAGCATAGCAGGGTGGGTGTGTGCCTTGTTGTTAAAAACTTGGCAGGGTGGACATTTTTTGACTGCCGCAATACAATATTTGAAAATCGAGGGCCAAAAATAGTCGGCACATAAAATTTTCTGGGTTGTATCCATCCTAGAAAGGTGACCGCCACAGGCTCCAACATGACAATCATTCAGAACACATTCAACCTCTGCATGAATCAAACATCGTCGAAGGATAGTATAAATACCATGGCGATACAAGGTGTCATCGATGATAATGTAACGACGAGAATGGTGGCAAATACGTCGACGCTCTTCACGGGAAATGTTAGGCTGAAAGTGTTGGGTTTGGAGATAAAGGAGGATATCTCCATACCAAGGATCATATGTGTTGATGAGGAAAAGAGTTTCGTCAGGGAGAGAATCTCTGAGCTCAATATCTTCATTAGCATGGGGAAGGTCGCAGATAAGCTCCGTAAACACCGGGGACTTTTTGGCTTTGGACTTCGCAAATGCAAGATCGAATTCTTGAAGGATGATGATCCATTTGGAGTATTTTCCCCCGAGCACTTGACGTGTCAAGACATGATACATGGGGTTCGAGTCCGCGATAACAATGGTGGTGCATAGCAGGATGTAATGGTGAAATCTATGGACAACGATGATGGCTGCCAGAGCTAGTTTCTCTACATGTGAATATCGGAGTTTGGGTCCATATAAACTCTTGCTCAGGTAATAGATCACATGTTCCTCACCGTTGGGGTCCTCTCGAACTAACACCATCAAAATAGTGGAAGTGGAGGTGGCTAAGTAAATGATGTAGTCCATTGTATAATCCGGAGGATGCAGCAAAGGTGTGTGGGTCAAGGCATGCTTGAGAGCATCAAATGATCATTGAGAAATGTCATCCCAGATGAAAGGGGATTTTTTCTGCAACAATCACATGAATCCTTTAGTTATCTTAGCGTAGTTACAAATGAAATGGCGAAGGAAGTTTTCTTTCCCTTGCAAACTTTGGAGTTGGGTCAAACTAGTAGGCAGGGGTAAGGCCAGAATAGCCTTAATCTTTAAGGGATCCACCTGAATCCCGTCCTTAGAGACAACGAAACCGAGGAGTCGATTGAATTCAATAGAAAAAATACACTTATGTGGGTTCAAACAGATACGGTAAAACCGACATCGAAGAAAAATAGCTCGTCGATGATAAATGTGATCTGATCGATTGGATGAGTGGGCAGGTAAGTCATCGAGGTAAGGTTCTGCAATATGCTTGATATCGTTGAAAGTGTATGACATAGCCCATTGGAAAGTAGCACCAGCATTTTTGAGACCAAATGGTAGCTTCCGATAGGCGAAAGTTTCCCATGGGAAGATAAAGGTTGTCTTATGTTGGTCGGCAGGTAAAATTTCAATCTGGTTATATCCGAAGAAACCATCCATGAAAGAGAAAATTACGGTCCTAGCGCAATTATCAATGATCTGGTCGATGAAGGGTGTAGGGTAGTTGTCCTTTGGACAAGCCTTATTGAGATCCCGATAGTCAACGCAGACGCGAATGGTCCCCTAGTTTTTGGCATTCGGAACAAGGTTGGAGACCCATTCTGTCAAGGGGACAGGATAAATAAATCTAGATTTCAAAAGTTTCTCAACTTATGCCTTTATAGCTACGATTTTCTTGGGATGAACCGGTAAGATTTTATGTCGAACAGGCTTCGCACTTGGGTAAGTCTTGATTTCATGCACGACGATCGAGGGGTCGATCCCTAGCATTTCTTCGTAGCTCCAAGCGAAGACATTGCATAATTATTTAAACATAGCAGTGTAAGATACCACCTCTTCAAGTGTGCAATTAGCACCAAGGTTAACGTTTTCCACAATACCTTCCTTGATCGAAATATCAATAACGATCGTAGTAGAAATATTACCTAGATTCCCCTCAGAAAGAGTATCTTGTGTGAGAATGGGAGATTGCGGAGAATTGGTAACATCAAGAGGGAAGATAGAGTGTATGTCTTCGTGAATTTCTTCTAGAGGTGGAATAAAAGAGGATCGATGATGGTTATTATCCCAGGGTACGTCATCAATACTAAGCATTTCCATTATAGATTCGTCAGAAGAAAAAATTTGAGAAATGTAATCGATTTCCGACGATAGGGAATCCAACCATGATGACATCGAGTAGGCATCAGGTGCCAATAGATGTGGGTCATCCAGGGAGGGAGAGGCATATTGAATAGCAACGTATGTGGCCTCGATTGGGCTAAGTGGCATGGTGTCACCTAGTACATCGAATTCCATAGGACTAGGTACAATCCAAGGGTCAGATGATTCCAAAGATTGATAAGCCATAGTCGAAATCATATTGACGGTGGCAATATGATGTGTGGTGGATGGAAGTGGTGTAGGGAAGGTACCCATAAGGCTAGAATCTTTCAACAAGCCAACACCAACGCTTTCATACGTAATCTTGTGGTCCCCCAAAAAAGGGATGTTGTTGGTAGCACGAGCACGAGCATCGAGTGTACAAAAATCTAGTTGGTCGATAGTGACAATTTTGCCTTGATGAGGGAATTGTACACATCGAAACACCAACGAGGCAACGCCAATCATAGCGTAGAACCAATTTCTTCCGAGTAATAGGTTGTAATCGAGGGGGGCATCGACCACCTCGACATCAACAGTAACGATTTTTCCACCCAACTGAACGACTAAGAATTGTAAAAGTCTGTGAGGATGAAAACCTCACCCATCGAAAGCGCGTAACATAGTATGGGATTTGTTAAGGGAAGGTGATTTCAAGCCTTTCCAACAAGCCAAATACATGACACAATTAGAGGCTCCCTCATCCAAGATAGTTCGGTGGATTTGTTGATTATGAACAACAACATCGATTTGAAAAGCTAGTTGGTGGGAGAGTCGAGGCTGGTGATCATCCAGATTAAACATGAGGTTATTAGATGACTCAG
Organism: Picea engelmannii; assembly: GCA_009831015.1. Lineage (NCBI taxonomy): Eukaryota > Viridiplantae > Streptophyta > Pinopsida > Pinales > Pinaceae > Picea > Picea engelmannii. The sequence continues at coordinate 3,456 of ML867523.1, forward strand.
GATCAAAAGCGTCGATGGAATCCAAGAGCGTTCTACGTTGACTGGGACAGTGTTGTAGAAGTTCTAAAGCAGACATAGCACACGGTGGTTGAGCCAAATCTTCAACGATGTTGTAGTTTTGGGCAACCCGTGAACTAGGATTGAAGGTAGATTTCTGAATAGTGCTCTTAGGAGGGCATAAGATGGAGTCAAATGAAGGTTTCTTGATATGGAGTGGCCCAGACGGAGGGCTAGAATATGAAGGACTAACGGAAGATGGTGATGGGTTCGGTAAAGAATCGTTAGTGGTCTTCGGCTTATCAGGTTTAACCGGTGTGTCGTATGTCATACTGTGAGTGGTCAAATTAATCCTGTTAAACATGTAAATATGGGCACTTGTCAAGGCCTCATCATGGGATTGGCTGGAACTGCCCCCTGGAGTGGGGGTTTTAGCAACCAAGGATTGTTGCTATGGAAAAGGATGAGTAAGCACAGCGGGTTGTGAATTTCCTTTTAAAATTTTGGCCACTTCATCGCGATGTGGGAAATCTCGGGTGTAGTGATCATCACCACAAATGAGACATGGGAATTTCGGTTTCCGTTGTGGTTGTTTTCCGACAGCAGGGGTTTGAGTTTGAGTTTTTGGTTGTTCATTGTTATTTATTTATTTTGGTTTATTTCTCATCTTCTTCTTACCTCCGGATTGTTGTGAAGGGGTTGATTGGACTGTATTCACCTCAGAGACATGAGTTGGAGGGGACGTAGAAGAGGGTGTGGTCAAACTGGGAGTAGACGTCGAAGCAGACCACTGGGTTGTCCCAGTAAACTGGGAAGTAGATTGGGTTTTGACGGAGCCAATAACTCCATCCGCGTGCGAGGTAGACGACGGTTTGGATGGATTGGTAGTGGCACGGGTAGAATTTGGTATTAATTCGTACAGAGTGCCAGATTGTGAATAAACCAAATCTAAGTACTGAGCTCGAGCAATAAATTCTTCCTCAGTGACTACACCACCCATGGCAACATCATGAGAAATCGGGGGTAACAGTGATTTAGTGAACCATTACGTTAATAATTGGTCAGGAATGATCGCTTTGATCAACCTTAGTCATCGTCTCCATTCATGAATATGATCAAAGATATGCACAGAGTTCGTCTGACGAAGGGAGGTCAATAGTTCGGTACCCGTCTCATATCGAATGGGTAGTTGGAAGTGTGTAAGGAAAGACATGGAAAGGGAGTTGAAACCTTGAAAAGAAGCATGTGGTAGTTCGATATACCACTTTGTTGCAGAACCCGTAAGTGTTTGTTGGAAAAGACGCAAACGTATAGAATCATCCATGAGGGAGTTCGATGAACACCACAAATGGAAAGTCATCACATGGTTGTTTGGGTCTTCTCCGGACTTTCCGTCGAATTTTGAAATATCAGAAGGAAGTTTAGCTGGAATAGCTGGCCAAACCGGAGAATGAAAAATAGGATCATTCGTTAACCGAGACAAGTCTGGGAGATCCAGAGTCGCAAGGAAAGGTAACTGTCGGTTAACCTGCGAGTGATACTGGTGTGGCATAGGAACACCAGTAGGACCATATACTGGGTTAGGTGGATAATTGTAACCAGTGGGTCCTCCTGCATAAGGTTGATGTTGACCAGGGTACACAGGATTTGAGGGGGTTCGAGAAACATGTTTGAGTGGAGGATAACCGGATGGGTTTTGAGGATTATAAGCTGGATTTGGCATTTGCCTATAAGGGGGGTAAACATTTTTTCCATAAGGAGGATATAGATGAGTCCCTTGAGGAGGAAGAGGTTGTTGTGGAGCTTGAGGATTGTGTCCTCCCGAGAACTGTGGGTTTCCTGGGAAAGGAATATTCCATGGATTGGGAGTTGTAGACGCATTTTGTCCATGCATTTGATGGTGGGCTATGGTTTGAGGCTTCCCCCTAGCATGAGGTTTCCCTCCAAATGGAGGTTGTCCTCCGGTGGGAGGATTCCCCCAAAAAGGAGGTTTCCCTCCGAAAAGAGGTTGGCCCCCAAATGGAGGTTGTCCTCCGAGAGGGGGTTGCCCCCCAGCATGAGGTGGAGTTCCTGGAATTTGGGAACCAGACGTAAACGACTGACCGATGATGCTTAATGGATTAAAGCCACCAATATCGGTCCCTCCGGGTTGTTGTATAGGTATAGAACTTCCAGGCATAACTTGGGTAGTAGTGACAACGAAAGAATTCAGTGCTCTGTACCCAAAAGGAAGTGATGATGAAGGTTTAGGTGTTAGTGGTGTGCCAATTGTAGCTTGGATAACCACCACATTACCAGTGAGAATAGTCGGAACATGAGGGACCATTGTGGAATGGGTCGTCTGGAGAGAAAACGTGGAACTTGGGCTAACGGATGACATGTTTGGATCAACGGACGGTGCAGTTGAAAAAATGGTAGTACTGGTAAAATGATCTAAGGGTATGGTGTAGGTAATAGGTATATCAACACCTATTCCTGTTCCGTAAAGATCGCACACCGTGCGTGGTGGGCTTCGAACAATGTTCGCATTCCAAAAGGGGTCTTCGACTAGAGGGTTTGAATGAGACCCAGTCGGAACATCAGAAGGATTAATAATCACAAGTTCGTCGGCTGAATTCAGTTGGAGAAAACGCCTCTCATATCCCTTGGGAATGCGGAAAGCCTCCAAAGACTCTGAAACAATTAGAAAATTCTCTAAAGAGGTGGGAACTTCCTCCTGGGAGGTTATAATGTCGTGAACCTCACTCTATTGAAGAGATCCCTCCATAGAATTAGGGGGTAAAGGGGTAGAATCTTCCATATTTTCTGGAGGAAGTCCCTGTACCCTATGCGAATGGCGTGGAGGGTCGATGTTAGCGGAAAAAAAAGTGACGAAAAAAATCTATGGCCAACTAACGAAAAGAAACAGCATACGCTAATAGAATCTAGGAATCAAAACCAAGCAAACAAAACCTTCTCTCGATGACCGTGCTAGTTGGTGATGAAATCCAACGTCGCGTGATCAAGTCAAGAAGGGGCTAGGATATGGTGGAATAGTTACAATGGCGACCTGCTTAACAGACTTTCACCTTGGTGCAAGCTTCCATGCAGTAATTGTGGATTTACCCTCCAAGGAGCCCAAGTGAGTTTGACCAATGTATGCTCCAGGTACAGTGAGACTTCCCTTCACTGTCACCTTGTGTAAGACCCTAAAGATTGTGGCTACTAAGGTCATCAAGTTGCAATCAACCCCTGGGAGGGTACAATCGATAGTCCAGTCCAAACGTAAGGGTAGGGTATCTAGCCCGAAATCAACTTCAAAGGCTTCCACTCAACATTGTGGGTATACCTTGAAGCGACACCCATAATACGATCCAACTACTACAATCAGTCAAACCACGGAGGGATAATCTTCATAGCTTTCCCGAGTGTGACCTCGTGCGTAACCCCTGTGCGAGAGGGGGATCCCAGAAAACCTATACGACTATTGGATTTGACTCTCCCTAGCTCAAGATGCTAATGTTTGTTTTGGAAACTTTGGAGAGTTACGCTCACAGCCTAATCCAAAGTGCTAATCCTAGTCTAATGTTGGTGGAAGGTCCTAAAAATAAAAAAAAAGTTCTAGATAATTTTTAATTAGCGTTCGTTTTACAGTTGTTCTTTACTAAAAAGGGGTGTATGAAAGTGAAACGGATGGAATGATGACTCAATTCCAAAAAAATGCATAAAAGATGCTAAGTTGTCGTTTCTTTTCAATGAATGTCTATTTAAGGGAGAGAGAGAGAGTTGTTTTCACTATCAAACACTAATAAGGAATGTCCTCAATCAATTTTTTTTCTCAATCAAATATAATGTAATGCTAAAACTTTTCATAAATTCCTTCTAATATGCAAATAATTCACTAAGATGTATCTTTATTGTTTGTATGCGAATAATGATTAATTCAATACGAAACTTCTCCTGCCAATTAACCTTTTAGGTCGAGGAGACTCGGACAAGCGTAAGCAGATTTTGCACAAACAACACACCCTCTTGCTATGATTGAAAACAAGAAGCAAAAAGAAAACAAAAGATAACAAAGAAAATAAAAAATTTCACACAAAATAAAAATGCTAAGAAAAATGACCTCAAAGAACCAAATGAGATGATTGACAGATTCCTGATGTTCTTCACCACAATTTTCACTCAGTCATATAAGAGAGGAGACAGCGGTGGATTGATCCCAAGTTCTTCAACATAAGAAAAGCTCAAAATAAGGAATAAAGTAAAAAATTTGAACAACAAAAATGCTTATTTCCCAGAAATCAGATCGTCAAAGGTCAATAGGAAGATGTATTGAAGCACGAAGAAACTAAGCAAAGGTAAAAACAGAGATTGGATTTTGGAAAAATACAATTCTAGAAGGTTTTTTTGCAAAGGAAGGTTGGCGCTTTGGTGTAAGGGGCACTAGAGTGGTATAATGCTCTGTCTAATACCTTCAGTGAGCGTTGGCACCTTGATAACAAGGTGGGGGAACGCTAGTGTCCTAAAACCCAGAAAATTGTCCAAAAAACCCTAAAACTCAGTTGAAATTTGGCATTCAGAGTATGTATGATGGAATAAGGAGTCAACCAGCATATGAAATCAAAAATATGGGGTGAACAAAGTCTAAAAACAACAAAGGTTAAGACAAGGTCTATGAGGAAAACCAAAACTGAAAGTTTTGATTCGAATCCCCAGTGGAGTCGCCAGTTTCTGTCGAAGGAAAATCTCCCTGCGGATAGGTAGATCTCCTCTTGAGAGCTAGACTCTTAACTCTTAAGAAAAAAGATGCTTATCGTGGTCACTGACTTCCTTTTATATCTAGATAAACTAATGTGTAAGGAGGAAGGAGAAAATAAGTACCTTTTACCGGTGTTTGTCCCTGCACGGTCTGAGTTGAGCTCCAATCTTTCGCTCCTCGATAAGCCCCGTAGACAAACAAAAGTACAACCGCTTCCTACTCTACTGATATTAGCTTGAAATAGACCTATCTATTAGAGACAAATCCATGTGAGATCAAACATAGATTTGAAAGAAACATGCCAAGCATATTATATTAAAGAGAACAACAATGAAGGATACTTACAACCATAGATGTGAGTGTAGCAGCTCCATCAAGCCCTCCTTGTCCAAACCCTTGCTCAAACAGTCCACACACTGAATATTGATGCTCTGAAAGACACATTCTTCATGAGATCATAGGTTAGATGCTTCACAATTCTTTTCATCCCCTTTCACCATGAGAAGGCTTGTTTAAATAGGCTTGGAGAGGCCCAACTACTTGATATATCTTTGGAGTAAGTTGAGGATTTTCTTCCTTTAGTTATGGATCTTCCCTATGATCACGACATGGCCAAGGATTCAAATCCATCTGCCTTCAGATATTGAGAGGATCTTCCCCTCGTTTTTCTCAACAAACCAATTTTTTGCCCAAAATAGGTAGCGCTCTCTCAAAAGGGGTGTCAAAGCATTATAGCGCTCCATGGCAATGTATAGGGGGGTGCCAACACTCCTAACAGTAGTAGCGCTCCACAAAAAGGGCAGACAGAGCATTATAATGCTCCCTAAGAGTGTACAGGGGAGCACCAACACTCCTAACAGTGGTATAGGGGAGCATTATCCTCTGAAACTAAATTTTTAATGGTCCTTTCAAATGGCAATAGGTTCATAACCCTTTTAACCCATTCCTCTTCTTCCAAATCAAATGTTTGAGGTGTTTCAAGTGTCCTTCCGATGTCGTTATAATAACGAAATAGGAATTATGGTAGTATGCTTTTTCTGACATTTACGACACTTGCGACCAAAATGTGACACTTGCGACACCATCGAAGTGAGTAATTTTGATGTGTAACATATTGCCCCCCAAAGTATGAAGTTAGAAGACGAGAACTGATAACTGAAATGCTTTGTAGAATTTCAAGAAAGGGTATATATGCAGAGAACCTGATAGAAGCTACACACAAACATCCAACAAATATTATGACATGTTTAAAACCCAAGGCAGGCATACCTATGCTTGGGTGATAAAGACTTGCAAGGTATGGCCGCCATAAAATACACTGCGGATCCATAATTGTATTGATAAAAGGTATAGCCACCGAGGATACAGTGTGGATCTATACTTCTATGACCTGAACTGATTGTAGCCACGAAGTATACATAGTGGATCTACAAGATAACAAGACATAGCCACGACCAATACAAAGTGGATCTATGTGACAACATATGTGTCATTTGTTTAAGATAAATTCCGTCGCAACCTGGGTAAAGTACATATCAGAGTGATCACTCAACCTAGGGTCTTCTTACCAATCCTGATGTAGTATGAATCTAACCATGTGAATAGATGTCCTGATGTCAAACATGGCGGAAACCACTTGATTACCGGTTAATAATGTAAATCGTTAACAAGCGCGAGGGAGGTCACCATTGATGTCAGTGATTCCCAAGGTACTCTAGTACATTCCGACGAATGCGAATGGATGAGATGAAGTCGAACATCCATGGAATCATCTGATCAAAGGTTGATGATGTAAACCCATTGTCAAACGTGAGGAGGACTTCCATTGAGGCGTGCAGGTCCCAAAGTACTAATTGGTTTCTAAGTCTAGTTCCTGGATAATGCATCGAAGTCGACAGGAATAGACTCATCGAAGGAGGGCCTTGATGTATCCCCCATCAATGACACGAAACTGACATAGAGATGTAATTGGTAGAGAAAATGAACATGGAATGACACGGGTATTGAGACAAGATATTTTTGATGGCTGACTCTTGAGGCAGATACTTCCCTTGAACACTGAGGCACGACAACAGAAACATGACATGGACCAAAACTTGATGATGCAGTGGGTGTTGTGACTTACGGCAGGTGACCCAAAGGAATATAGGAAACTCAAAGGATTGACTCAATCCATAGGTTCAACGGATTAAAATGCGTGCAAAGACAAGGTGCCGTGTTCAAGGGCGACCATAAGAGTTACTTGGTGATGATCTCAAAAACTGCTTGGCTTGCTTCTTTCAAATTTTTCCCCCATCCAAATAGATGAGTACCTCTTTTTTATTTAACAAGCTTGAGGAGGGTAACACATGCTCGATATAACTTACCTTCGGTAAGTCCCTCTTCCTTTGTTTAACGAACTGGAAGAAGTAAGAGTTCGGTCCCGTATGGGCCTATCGATGCTTGTTTAATGAGTCCAAAGACATAAAACTCAAAGTTTTTTCATGATTATAGAGTCTGGAAAAACACTTAAAAGAGAACTATCTCAGTTCCTTTTTCATAAAGTTAGTCTCACAAGGCTGAAAAAGAGATAAACTACCACTCGAAAGACGCCCTTTCGAACCTTTTAACGAGTGTGAAAGGAAGCAATATCACTCAACAATCTTTTCATGTTTAGAGAGTCTGAAAAGAGTTTAAAGATGACTCTAGGGGGTTCATTTTTCGTGTTTCCATACATGTCCTAAAAAGAGATAAAAGTTCACCCAGTGCGTTCTTATATTCTCGAGCTTGAGAATGAACTAAGACTATGTTCATGGATATGACAAGGTAAAAAAAATGATCAAAATTGCTCTGAAATCTGTAATGTCAAAACTGCAATCCAGAGGTTTAGTGAGGCCATCCTATTTTTAAATAAACCCAAAAATAACTATACCTTATAAAAAATGGAAATTTGTAAATAGGAATACAAGGAAAAATCTTCAATTACCATTTCATTTGCATAAGGATTTGTAGCAGTGGAGATTCTCATTTTGGAGGTGGATCTTGTTTTGCTTGGCACCGGAGCTACGGTTGATCATTTCTCTCGTCATTTGGACTAGGTAAATCTTCATTCCCTCCTCTTTCAACTACACAGTTCAAAATTTGTTTTCACAACAATACTTGAATAAAAAACCGAAGCCCTAGGTCGTCCAAAAGAAGATCAAATCAACCTCTGTTAAAAATGATGGAAAAATACCACCTGTTTACAAAAACGCCTTCAGGAGGTTGTAGCATGGATTCCAACATGTTGATGCTTGAGTGGATTGGTCGTTTTTGCTAAGGAACACAATAAGAAACCCAAAAAATGCCCATGCAACCATCGAACTGTGGATGAAATTTATTTTAATTTTAAACATTTTTATCGTAGGCTATGGGGCTGCATAGTAATATTGAGTGATAAAAAGGGGCGTGGTTCGTTTTGAACAACATAGACAATGAATTTCAAGTTTTTTTTTTTTTTTAATTACTTTAAAAAATTGCCGAAAGTGTGAATAATGAAGTTTTTGTTCTCTTTTTTTTGTTTGGAGGTGATTTCGGAAACAACCATGATTGAATGGAAGGAACGGGAGCATGAGCTCGATGATTTGGCTACTTTGTGAAGTCCTCACACGCAGGCCGTGTTGAGAGATTGTGGTCTTCTCAAATTCTTCAAACTGCAAAAGATGAAGAAAGAGATCCTTCTACTTGAGCATATGATCAGTTTGTGGGATGTCACAGAGCAAGGGTTTCGAATCGGAACACAACTTCTAACCATCAAGTTGGAAGATGTATACTTCTTGACTGGCCTCTCGAAAAGAGGGGCTCCTATAGCTTTTTCCGGACAGAGGGTGCTTCCTGAGCCTGTGGATGTGTACCTGGCACACCATTGTGTCCCAGGAGCGAACTGGTGGGAGGTAGAATTCCAATCAAGGATATCAGAGAATTACCCCTTCGGTCTATTGTGTTCTCCATCACGAGCTTGACTGGAAGTACCAGCGTGCATCCGGCATCAAGATCACATGTAGCTTATGGTGTACAGTGTTTAGAGCCAACATTGTTTAACTGGAGCGTAGGGTTTCTTCGGAACATGAAGGAACATATTTCGAGATGTAGAATGGGGTAGAAGCAGTTTGGATATGGTTCTTTCTTGGTCTCATTCTTCTTAGAGTGCATCCCTTAGATTGCATTGGCGGTACGACCAGTGGGAGAACCACGGATGGAACGATGGACTAGTCTATCTTCGAGACTAGTGGCAGAGTCAGAATTTCGCTTCACTGGTGACTTCTTCGATTGGCTGAGAGGAAAATATCTTTGGATAGAAGACTTTCTATATGTCGAGGTGGAATTTCGCGAGAGTATGGATCTAATTCTACCAGAAGGAGAAGTTTGGGATGTGTCAGGTAAGAGATCAAACAATACCTAGTAAAGTGTTTTTATGTTTTTAACGTATATATATATATATATATATATATATATATATCTTTTGGGTACGTAGAAGAGTTTCTAACAGATGTATCATTTTCAACATGCAGACAAGGGAGCAGTGTGTCCGGCTGAGATACCAGTACCGGGACGTCGCGGGAACGCTCAGGTTGCAGTAGATCTGGGGGCACCAATGATAGGTCTCTGGGAGGTTGAAAGAAACCTTCAAGGTCTTACGATGGGTATCCCTCCTCTACAGAGGGGAGAAGTTCCCTTACATCTATAGAGACACACCGTGGGGGTGCCCAAGAATGTTAACTCTCTACTGAGAAAAGTAGTTCGCGCAGTGATGTGTTACTCTCAGCATAATGCAGTGCAGAGATATTAGAGTCTCTCTCGTGATTGTATGTTTTGTATGACTTGTCGGACGATGTTGTATGGGTGTGAAGACCCAAAATTTTTCTCTTCCAAATACTTTTTCGATGTAATCAAAACACTTTCAGTCACGCTATATATATATACAGTTCCAAGTTTTTACAGTGATAGAAGATTTGTAAATGATGATGTCTTTAATGTGATGTGTTTTAATTTACATGTGGTGTACAATTTGTTTTCCTTCATGAAACCTTATCTATGGGCGAGATACCGATCCATGATGTAATTGGTTAACGAATCTGAAATGTTGTTGAGTTCTCTTGGAATATGTATGTATTCTATGTAATCAAACATTCGTTCAAGACGACGAACCCGTAGGTGGAGACATAGCAGGATAGGATTACGAATAGCGTAGACACGATTAAGTTGGTAGACCAAAAGTTGCAAGTCTAGGTTAACAATCTTATGAGGGAAACCTAGGGAGGAGGCTTGGGTCAAAAGTATGATGACAGCATGATATTCTACCATGTTGTTAGTCGCTGGTCCTAAGAAAATACCTCTTGAACTCACCAAATCGTCCGATTGGTAAATGACCCATGCTGAAGAAGAAACGTTCTGGGTGTGTCGACTAGCGCCATCCGCAAACCCGAAAAAGATAGGAAAGGAAGACGTCATATGCGCATGAAAACACAAGACAAAGTTATGAGTGGCAAAGGTAAAAACTTGAGCACGCAAAAGAAAACAGAAACACCAAACCAAAATACAATAATGTACAAAGTACACATGCTAGGCGATCTAGGCATAGTACTTTTTAAGGTAAAGCCTGCTCCGGGGCTCTCCCAGGGAGATTCCATCATAATCGACTAACTCGTAGGCACCTCTATGAAAAACACGTTTCACAATGTAAGGCCCATGCCATAAAGGTTCTAACTTACCTATGCCTAGTTTATCATGAGCCTAGTCATAGACGAGGACTAAGTCTCCTTCCGCAAAAGTCCGAGGATGGATGGATTTGTCGTATTGATTTTTTATCCATTTATGATGTGCCTCGTTAACGAGAGAAGCATCACGACGTGTTTCATCCAGTTTGGTCAGATATAAGAAACGTTCTTCTTCGATAGAAGTATGGGGTAGGAGTTTTACTTTAAGTTTTAGAGATGAAATCTCACACTCGATTGGTAAAACAACTTCGATGCCATACACTAACTGGAAAGGAGTGAACCCTATTGCGGTTTTCACAGAAGTACGGTAAGCCCAGAGAGCGGAGAAAAGTTGTAGATGCCAGGATGTCTTATTTTCCCCTACCATACGTTGAATCATGGTTTTAAGGACCTTGTTGATGGCTTCAACTTGTCCGTTGGCCTGAGGGTAGTATGGGAATGAGTTTTCATGGTGAAAACCCAACTTGGCATGTAATTCACTCATCATCTGGTTCTTAAATTGTGAACCTTGATCAGTGAAAATGGCGCATGGTACACCAAAATGCATTATGATGTGGTTAAAAACAAAAAGAGTTGTGATACGACCATCGTTCAGAAAGGTAGGCATATCCTCAACCCATTTTGTAAAGTAATCAACGACGACGATTATATAACCGTGCCCCCCGGCTGAGGTAGGCTTACACTGCATGAAATTGATACCCCACTTGGCAAAGGGGTCGATGGCGATAACGGGGTGCAACGTAGCAGGGTGGGTGTGTGCCTTGTGGTTAAAAACTTGGCAGGGTGGGCATTTTTTGACTATTGCAATACAATCTTTGAAAATCGAGGGCCAAAAATAACCGACACATAAAACTTTCTAGGTTGTAGCCATCCCAGAAAGGTGACCGCCAATGGCTCCAAGCTGACAGTCATTCAAAACGCGTTCAGCCTCTACATGAATCAAACATCGTCGAAGGATAGTATCAATACCACGGCGATACAAGGTGTCATCGACGATAATGTAACGATGAGAATGGTGGCGAATACGTCGACGCTCTTCATGGGAAATGTTAGGTTGAAAGCGTTGGGTTTGGAGATAAAGGAAGATATCTCCATACCAAGGATCAGATGTGTTGATGAGGAAAAGAGTTTCATCAAGGAGAGAATCTTTGGGCTCAATATCTTCATCAGCATGGGGAAGGTCGAAGATAAGCTCCACAAACACCAAGGACTTTTTGGCCAAACCCACTTGGAATTCTTTCCGAGACGCCATCAAGGAACAATATTATCCCATGGGAAGCTATGAGGACAAATAATTACAATGGACTACGCTGTGGCAACAAAGGGACCAAGATGTGCATGAGATGATGAATCTGTTTCATACCCTATGCATAAAGTTGGGTATCAAAGATTCAGAGAAACATTTTTTGTTAAAGTACCGCAGTCGTCTGCACAGATACATTCAGGAGGAAATGGATTTCCTCGACATCTCCTCGCTTTTTGTGGCGTACCGATATGCTGCCAAGATTGAGTAGAAGTTCAAACAGAAAAAGCGATACTTTGGGTCTGTGAATCAAAAGCAAGGGAAAGGTACCCCCAAACCGTAGAACAAAGGACTAAGCCAAGGCGGGGTGGCCCAGGATAACCCGCCAAAGCCACAAGCAAAGAAAAACACCACGAAGCCAAAAAAGGACATGGGGAAGTGGTGTGAGTTCCATAAGAGCTCCACTCACAACACAAGTGAGTGTCAGGCCAAGTAGTCACTGGTAGCCGAGTTGAAGGCTTCTGAATTGGATGCATGCTCCAACTCTGAATCGAAACCCAAAAACGAGAATGATAGGGGGAAGCAGATTATCGATGCGGAGCCCAACGCCAAAGTTGCCACCACGAAGATCCAAAAGGAGGAACCAAAAGATCCAGAGGAGGCGGAGTGTCACTTCCATTCCAAGATGTGGGTAAAGGGTTCCCCGTTGCAGTTCATTGTCGATAGCGGGAGCCAGAAGAACCTCATCTCGGTAGAGGTTGTGAAGCGGCTAGGCTTGCCGACCATAGCACACCCACAACCATACACCAACGGGTGGTTGCACCAAGGACGGGACCTCCACGTCAGCCAACAATGTCTCCTTCCCTACAACATCAAGCCCTTCATGGATGAGGTATTATGTGACATTGCTCCTCTTGATGTTTCTGATGTATTATTAGGGAAACCATACTTGTGGAAGCGACATCTTGTGTATCAATCCAGGCCTCGTGCTGTTATTATCACCTTGGCAAATAAGTTGTACAGGATACTGGAGATAGCACCACCTACCACCATCTCTTTGGTTACTACAAAATAATGCAGTAGGCTCATTTCCAAAACCAGGAATTTTTTTTTCCTGATGATCCACCCTCGAGGAAAGAGGAAGATTGTGGCCATGACCTCCAGACAGGGCCTCGCTGCACGAAAAAAACAGATGTATAAGGTCGTGGAGGATTACGATGACATCTTCACCTCCTCCGCAGGGGTGCCTCTACACTGTCAGGTCAAGCACCCCATTTATCTGACCCCAGGTGCATCGCTGCCCAATGGACACATCTATCGGCGCTCTATTCTGGAGAATGATGAAATGAAGAAGCAGATCCAGGAGTTGTTGCATAAAGGTCACATCTAGTCGAGTTCATCACCCTGTGGGAGCCCGATCATGTTGGTGCAGAAGAAGGATGGGACTTGGAGACTTTGCATTGACTATCGGGCACTAAACAAGACCACCGTTCGGAATAGCTACCCGATCCCACTGATCGATGACCTTCTGGACCAACTCAAGGGGGTGAAATATTTCAGCAAGATTGAATTGAAGTCGGGGTATCACCAGGTATACATTGAAACCTTTGATGTGTGGAAGACTGCCTTCAAATCCAAGGAGGCCTTTTCGAATGGTTGGTCATGCCATTCGGGTTGACGAATGCCCCTGCAACCTTCATGAGGCTAATGGATGACATCCTATGACCATTCACCAACTCATTTGTAGTGGTGTACTTCGATGACATTATGATCTTTAGCCAGACTTGGGAAGAGCACATCCACCACATCCGATAGGTCCTCCAAACACTGCGACAACACAAGTTGTGTGCCAATTTGGAGAAATGCACTTTTGGCATGACCCAGGTTCAGTATCTGGGATACATTATTGATGAGCAGGGGGTGCATGTGGATCCAAAAAATATCCAAGTCATTCGGGATTGGCCAGCCCCAATCAACCTAACAGAGCTCCGCAACTTTTTAGGTCTTGCCAATTTCTATCGTAGGTTTGTGTTGGGATTCTCTCATATCACTTGGCCCTTGATTCAATCGCCAAGGGAGGAGCTAAATCAAAATTATTTTGGTCTAAATCTCAATAGAAGGCATTCGGGGAGTTGAAGCATCGCCACTACTCTGCACCAGTGGTCACATTACCAGACTTGCAACAACCATTTGAGACCGAGACAGATGCCTCTGACTATGCCATTGGGGTAGTCCTTACTCAACATGGGCATCCAGTGGCATATCACAGTGAGACACTTTCCGACACAGTCTGGAAGTATCCCACTTATGACAAATAAATGTATTCCATTATGCAGGCTTGTCGACAATGGAAGCATTACATTTTGGGAAAGGAAACGGTCATCCACACAAACCACCGACCCCTGCAGTTCATACAAACACAAGGGAAGTTGCAGAACGATCGCCATCAAAAGTGGTCCACATACCTGCAACGGTTTCATTTGAACATTAAGTACAAGAAAGGCAACACCAATAATGTTGAAGACTACCTCAGTCAACCACCCATTGTGGAGCTAACCACTGTGCTCAACTCTTGTGGGCACAAGACTTCAGATTGGCCACTTCTCTACACAAGTGATTCAGAATTTGGCCACACATACAATACACTCTTGGAGGGTAAGCAAGTTCCCAATTTTCACCTCGAGGATACCCTTCTTTGTCACCTGGGACACCTTTTTGTTCCTTCAAGCGAGTGTGCCAAGATGATTTGGGAGGTGCACTACAGTCGGTTCGTTGGGCATTTCGGGGTCGAGAAAACCATGGAAGTACTGCAAAAGTATTTCTATTGGCCGAACCTTCGACAAGATGTCTGGAAGTACATCAAGTCCTGCACTTCTTGCGCCATTGCCAAACCGACCATCAGGAAGCAAGGCCTCTATACTTTGCTTCCTACCCCCAGTCGACCTTGGGAATCCATCTATATGGATTACATGTTGGGCCTTCACTCTACTAAGCATGGCAATGACTTTGCTTTTGTTGTCGTCGACCAATTCTCGAAGATGTCCATTATGATGGCCTGCAAGAAGAATATCACAACAGAAGCCCCTGCTAAACTATTCTTTGAACGAGTGTGGGTACACTTTGGGATCCCACAATCTATCATCTTAGATCAGGACAATAGGTTCCTCAGTACATTTTGGTCCAGCCTCTAGTCGATGCTGGGCACCAAGCTCACCAAGTCCACAGCTTTCCATCCCCAAACTGATGTCCAGATAGAGGTCGTCAACTAGATGATTGTACACATTCTACGCATGTACAACTCAAAGCATCCACACACATGAGATGAGAGCCTCCCCTATGTAAAACACAGCTACAACCGAGCTCTTCATAGCTCAACCAGCCACAACCCCTTTCAAGTGGGCTTGGGATTCCAGCCACTATGTCCCATTGACGTAGCCATGCCATTTGCGACTACTCGGGCAGATTCAGCCCATGTCCAGTCTGAGGCTAACAAGGAAAACAAATTCATTGAGCGTATTCAGCACATTCGCGAACAAGTTCATGGCATCTTGGACAGATCCAATGCTAAGTACAAGCAATGACATGATCAACATCGGGTGCCACACAACTTCCAGGTGGGCGACAAAGTGTGGCTACATTTGCAAAAGGAGTGCCTCGCTGGACCCTACCACAAGATTCGCCCGCTCCGATATGGGCCATACACCATCACCAAGGCTGTAGGGGAAAATGCCTTTGAGCTCGGTATTCCACCATTCCTTGGTCTGCACCTAGTGTTCAATGTGGACCACCTTCGGCCCTACTTTCCACCTCTACTAGACACATCCGACATGGCAGAGCAACTCACACCAACAGAGTTAAACCTAGATTGCATGGAACAAGCCACAACTGATCGAATTATGGACACACATATCAAGAACACCCGCCAACAGAGGATCCAACTATATCGAGTTGTCAAAGCGGGCCAACTCCTTCACCAGGGCAAGTGGCTCACTAGGGACCAAGTTCATTAGAAGTTTCCTCATCTCATGGAGGAACTCAACGCAATGGGGACCATTGCTTCCTAAGGTGGGAGGACTGATCTAGGTGGATATTGGTGGCCACCCACCTATTCCACTTGGACCCACACCATCGTTTCTTTCAGTTTTTCAGTTTCCTTAATTGTAGCACAATTTACTATTTTTAGCAGTTCTTCGGGTCTTGAACTTCCGAAGTTGTTTTGAGGCCCTAAACGACGTTTTTTGGGCATCAATTCTCTCGCAAATATGAGTCAGTTCTGGACTACATATTTGTAGTTAGAAGTGTAGTCCTCGAATAGATATTTATAACGATGTATCATGTGTATCAAACGGAGATAGTATGCCAAAGTTATGACCCCGGGAAATTGATGTACCAATTTACCCCCAACGGGGCCCATATTCTTGCGTTTCATCTCCTAGGGTTAGGTTTCTGGATGTTTATGGTTTTCCATTGTTTCTCAGTAATATATAGGCCTTCGAGCCTCATTGTAACAGGCATTTTATAGGCCAGTATCCACCACATCTCTTCTTAGAGATATGCTACCAGCGCCCTAGCTAGCTTATTTCCATTATGTCTGTAAGCATTTTTTAGTCATTTGTTATTAATGAAATGAAGTATTATTTCCACTGCATCTATACGTTTAAGCGTATTTATGTATTTCATTGTGTTCCTACATAAATCTGGATCAGTGGTATCATAGCGGTCTGCTCGTTCTCGATCTTTCTTTGCATGTCCCCAACAAGGTCGAGGTATAAGGAGTTGGGGCTCGATCTGGTTGAACCTTTGCAAGATTAGTCTCGCAAACCCCGATGACCACCCATGGGGGAAGAAAAGAAAGATGAGGGAGCAAGATATCCTCTCAAAATGTTGCTCAAGGAGGCCCTCGAGAAACAAAGGAACGCGATGATGGACAACTTTGCCCAGATTCTTCAACGGACTCCCACTAGCGGTGCATCGACATCCAAGATCCACTCCTTTTAAGGTACAAGTAAACTTTGACATTCCCATATTTGAGGGCCAAATATATGTAGATGCCATAGATATATGGTTGAATCTCTTAGAAGGATATTTCTCGGTTCATGCATTTTCCGACCGAGAAAGGATTATTTTCGCACTCCTCAAAGCCGCCCCCATGTCAAGGACTGGTGGGAAACCTACTTGGAGAAATAGGGCGAGGGGAAACCCTCTCTGTTCTCTATCAAACCCACCTAGAATTGTTTTCGAGATGCCATCAAGGAACAATATTATCCCGTGGGGAGCTATGAGGACAAATACATACAATGGACTATGCTGCGGCAGCAAAGGGACCAAGATGTGCATGAGATGACAAATTTGTTTCATACCCTATGCACAAAGTTGGGTATCAAAGATTCAGAGAAACATTTGGTGTTAAAGTACCATAGTTGTCTGCACAGATACATTTAGGAGGAAATGGAGTTCTCGACATCGCCTCACTTGGTGTGGCGTACCGATATGCTGCCAAGATTGAGCAGAAGTTCAAACATAAAGAGTGAGACTTTGGGTCTGTGAATCAGAAGCAAGGGAAAGGTACACCCAAACCGCAGAAAAAAGGACCAAGCCAAGGTGGAGCGGCCCAGGATAACCCGCCAAAGCCACAAACAAAGAAAAACACCACGAAGACAAAAAAGGACATGGAGAAGTGGTGTGAGTTCCATAAGAGCTCCACTCACAACACAAGTGAGTGTCGGGCCAAGCAGTCACTAGTAGCCGAGTTGAAGGCTTCTGAATCGAATACATGCTCCTTCGATCCTCATTGTTTCTCAGTAATATATAGGCCTTCGATCCTCATTGTAATAGGCAGTTCAGAGGCCACTAGCTGCCACATCTCTTCTCAGAGATAAGCTACTAGCGCCCTAGCTAGTTTATTTCCATTCTGTTTGTAATCATTTTTCAATCATTTGTTATTAATGAAATGAA
>WSFP011435608.1:0-21126 GCA_009831015.1 Picea engelmannii
TTGTACTTGAACATTTAAGTGGGGTAAAAGGAGGTTGCCCCCTCGAAGAGGCTTATTATCTGAAATTATCTCTTTTTCAAGGCGTTGAGTACTTTTCCTGAGGTTTTTCTATGCTATATTGATGTTTGGTTCTTAACAACTTCCTTGCCTACTAAGTCCTGCAGTTGTACAACACCTCCATCTATGACAAACTTTATCTGGTATGGCCCTAGCCAATGCATTATAATTTTCCCTGGGTGCTTCAAATATTTATTGTCATAGAGGAGAACCAGATATACTTCCTTGAATTTATTCTTCTTAATATGTCTATCATGCCATACTTTATATTTTTATTTTTGTACCTCCTGATGGAAACCAACTATGATTTTGTCTTCTTCTAATTCCATGAGTTGAGCTAATATTTCATGTGTTGTGCCTCTTTTTCTCATATATGTAATTGTTTCAATGTGTATAATTGGTATCAAATAATCTAAGGGAACTACTGCTTCTTGTCCATATACCAACCTAAAGGGTGTTTTCCCTACTAGATTCTTGCATGTAGTCCTATAATCCCATAGTACTATCGGTACCTTCAAATTCTAGTAATCTATGTTCACATTACAAATATTTGTCAAGGGATTCTCCAATATCTAGTTAAACACCTCAACTATTACATTGGCCTGAGGATGATATGGAGTGCTCTTCTAATGATGTATCTCAAATTCTTCCAAAATTGCCTCAATTGTTTTGATAAAGTGAGTCCCCTGATTACTCAACAATATTCTTAGACATCCAAACCTTGTCACTACATATTCAAACAAAAAACATGTTGCAATCTCTACACTGCAATCCTTTATTGGTGTTGTCTCATCCCATGTGGTTAATTATTTTGTCGTTGTAATAATATATCTGGCTCCTAATCTTCTTGTTGGTGGATTGATTGGACCTACAAAATCTATTGCCCACTTATTAAATACTTGTAAAGTAATATGAGGTTTCAGTTGCATCTTATCCCTCCTGGATGGCTTCCCAATTCTCTAACAAAAATCACACTTCTTACAGTATTCCTTTGAATCCTTGTGAACTGTTGGCCATCATAATCATGCACACAATACCTTCTGCGTAGTGGATTTTTTTGAGTAGTGTCCTCCAAATCTGCCTTCATGTGCTTCTGCTAAACATAATAGGCATTTCATGCTCCATAACAAATCTCCTCAAAATGTTATCTGCTCCAAGCTTGTATAAATTACCTGCAATCAATTGGTAGTCTGCAACTTTGACCACCAATTTTTTTTTCCGCGTAGTAGTAAATTCTCTTGGTGCAAATCCTGTACTCAAAAACTCAATAATGTCAGAAAAATACTCATCAACAATCTGTACTAAAAACAATTGTTCATATGGAAAGTTGTCTTCCAAGTTGTTGGGTTCTTCTCCGTTAGTTATCCTAGATAAATGATCTATCCCTACATTCAATCTTCCCAGTTTCACCACAACTTCAAATTCAAACCCTTGGAACAAAATTATCCATATGCATATCATTCCCCCCAATATTGGATTAATGACTAAATATATGAGAGTAGAATGATCTGTAAACATCTTGAAAGGTTTCCCTAAGAAATAATGTTTGTATTTTTTGCAAAGCATACACCATAGATAATCCTTTCCTTTATGTAGTGTTGTAGTTCTAAGAATCTGATAACTTCCTTATTGCAAGTGCAATAGGGTGAGCTATATCACCTTCTCATGGTTGGATCAATACTGGGAAAATTAATTTTTGTAATAAAGTCCCACATAAGTGTCAACTAGGTTCATAAACTGATGAACTGCAGGAACAATATGTGCAGGAAAAGGACAAAAGTGTATCCTACCTTGTCTTTCAAGGAGAACAAGAGATAGGTGACCTACCAATCATTCATTAACATAAAAAAAAACTTGACAAAGAACAAACTCAAACCACTCCACACAACTAATCAATCATCAAACCAAAGAATCATTCTTCTATCTCAAATGTCTAAATCCTATTCTATGTGTGGGAAGCAATCAAACTTTTAGCAAAATAGTAAAGAAACAAGAAAATGATAAAAAATAGAGTAGCAATTACCTAGGTAGGTGCTTGTATCATTCAACAATATGAATCCACTCAAGAATTCATATAATCGTGTTACTGACATACAATAAGACTAACCAACTTTGAGATTAATTCCCAGTGTCTAACCTATCCTTAACCTAAAATGTTTAATTCACTACAAGCAGGACAGAGTCTATAGTGCCACTGCATTCTTATACACAGACAATAAGTTGTAGTGTAGGGGAATGACTCTAAACAAGCCTTGCCACAAATATTGACACTTCAATTTGTGGGTGAAGCAACAAGATCACACTACTCTATAAAGAATACTTACAGCTACCAACGAAGAATGTAAACACACAACTTTCATGCAATTGAAACTAAACTCTTGTCTCATGAAATATCATCTTGCTTTTACTGAAACACCTCTAGAGGTCACACAACACTCAACAAGAAGGAAAACTCAAACCATGGAGATATGCTCATGTTAATAACTTGAATATATATTTCCTTAATACCACATAATCAAAATATGGAGGTATCAATTGAATCCTTTGTGAATACAATTCAATCTCTGAATAATCAAGGCATATTTAAAATTTCCTGGTATGTGACCAAGTCATCACAAAGCATTTATTAATTCTTGATATTAATCCTTCTTATTCAAGATAAGAAAAAGAGTCAGTTCCTTAAGTAGATGAGAGTTACAATATGATCATGGAATTCATTCCAGGTCTTGACTTTTCTCATAAACAAATCTTTATTAACCAGAGCCAACACTTTAACTTATTTTAATACAACTCCAAGTTAACACACACAGTGGATAATTTTAGTGTCTTGATTCAATTCAGTCGTTTGATCATATGATATTTAGCTTTATTAACAAGTGTGTGAGATATTCAGATCAGACATTTGTGGTTGTGTAATCTGCCAATAAATCCTGAAACATGTTTGGATTTCAATATTATACAAGAAGGAGGTATGCTTCAATAAGATATAATTATTAACACTCATTCACACATCTATTGTTCTATATGAAAACCTTCCATTATACTAAGGGAAGCTCGATTTATAAAACATAGAGATCCACAACGAGAAGTTAGCACACGAGAACTTAAATGAAATCTACAATTTAGAAACCATTCCATTCATATCTATACATGAACACAATTATAGAAGATAAAGAGAAAATGTTATACAAGTAACTCAACTTACTAGGGAAGGTGGGCCCTGGCCTTCCCAAGTAGTGAGTGGGAATGGATTCAGTAACTCATAGATATACAAACAAGATAGAACAAATCTGTATTGATATTAAGTGAAAATTTGTAACCAACTTACAACGTATTCATCACAGTATTGAGAACAAGACAGATGTACGAAAATAAGTAACACAGGTTTCTATTGTATTAAGAAAAAAGTCTACCCACTTGTTTATAGAGCAAGACAATCTATATATCAAGTTCTAATAATTCATAAGATTACATCGTCCTCCCCTGTTCTCATGGAACTAGGGGGTAAAAAATGGCTATCAAACTGAAGAATCTCACTGACCAAGATTTCCTTTATCCACTGTTACAAACTTATGAAATCGACTCAACAAACTAGATATTGTTACTACTTCTAAGTCCTGACCTCGATCTGATGTTTCCCTGGAAGATATGCCCATGGGTTGTATTGAAGTCTCATGTAAGGAATATGGACGATGGGTGCAAATGAAATGGTCAACATCCATCTCAATGGTCATACAAACAATACCCATATCGCCAAATCCATTATGGGCATGTTCATATAGGAGAAGCCACAACCTCAAGTGTCAGAATGATTGCGTTGGTACTGAAATGTCAGGAATAGTGTGGGAACAACTATTGCAGTAAAACTGTGAGCATACTTTCATCATTGGTAAAATATAGCTAAAGGATCCTAATTAATTCATTGTGAACTTAGAAAATACCAAAATAAACAACTTTTACCTCATGCTAAAATCAAGATCTTAGGCGAGCAAAAAGGATAAAAGTAAGAGACAATGGGTTTGATTTCGATGCCTAGGTAGGGAATAAATGGCTAAAAGAAGTGTATGGTGAGTGAAGAAATGGGATCTCAACAACTCCTAATTCTATTGCAGATGCATCCACATGCACATGAAATTATTTTTCCTAGTCTGGAAACACCAGAATTGGCATAATCACTATATTCTCCTTCAAAATATCCAAACTTTGTTGGAATTATTCATTCCACTAATATTTGGTGTCCTTTTTCAACAACTTCTCCATTGGCACGGTATTATGTGCATATCCTCTTATGAACTTCTTGTAATATCTTGTATGACCAAGTGTACTCTTCAACTGGTGCACTAATTTCAGTGGTGGTAAGTTAACTATGACAACAATTTTAGCAGGCTCAACCAACATACCCTATTTACACACCACATGCCCTAACAAAATACCAAAAGGTGCGCTGAAAATGAATTTCTTAATATTCAATGAGATCTGACATTGTCTACATATGTCCAACATCAACCTTAATACTTCAACATGCTCCTTCAATAAACTAAAAATTGTACAATCATCCAGTTATACTTCTAAAAACTTATGAATAAAGTCCTTAAAGGATGCTACTACTACTCTTGAGAAAATTGTTGGCGAATTCTCCAACTCAAATGACATAACTATATACTAAAATGATCCCCATTCTATAGAAAATGTGGTCTTGTGTCTATATTCTGGTGCTATCCTAATATAATGATACCCTAAAAACCCATCTGTAAATGAATAAGAACCTTTACCTCCTACATTCTCCAAAACTTCGTCTGTAAATGGGGTAGGAAAACGATCATGTAAGCAAGCATCATTCATTTTTTTTCAAATTTACACAAATCATGATCCCTCGTTATTTCTTTTCCATGGGACTGATCCATCCTAATTCTTCCACAGGTTCTATGACACCAACTTCTAACATCTTGTCAATTGTTTCCTTCACTTTCACCTTGTACATTGGATTCAACCTTTAAGGTATATGCCTTATAGTTCTGGCTTCTAGCTTCAAAGGGATCTTCATCTCTCCTAGCTCTCTTGATAATCCCTTCATCTCTGAAAATGTCATTGGGAAAAATTCATTGTACTTGTGCAATAATTCTGTGATTCTCTCTACGGTTTGATTATCCCAATAATCTCCAATGCTTGCAATCTTTGGGTTTTATGCAGTTCTGATGTTTACCTTTTTTATTTTCAGGGGTGTAGCATAATCCTTTGAATATATCTTTGGACCTTATCCTTCCAATTCACCTTCAACTTTTGGGATCTACATATTGCGTGGGTTTTCTTCTGTTGGATCTTCTTCTTCTGCAACATGGTAATAATGTAGAAATTGTTTAACTATTTGTCTATTCTACTTCTTATATGTTGGGATTATTTCAAATTCTGGTTCTTCAAATATTCTATCTCTTACCACTTTCATCGTTGTATCTATCTCTGGACTTTCATGTTCAAAGACAAATGTAACTACAAAATTTTGTTGTATCTCTTCCTAGTTCATAGTTTCTCTATGTTGTTCCTGTTCTGTGTACCAGTTCTTTGGGATGCCTTCTAATGTGTGAATAAAATGGTGTGGCCATTCTTCTGGTGCTACTAATCTTCATTGAACCATGCACTTATGTACATGTTCTTTAGGTTTTCCAAATCCCTCATATTTCTCCAATTCTTTTTTCTCCTTCTTTGCTCTGAATCTGATGCACATTAACCTATTGAAGCTACGATGTTAAGTAATTTATCAAATTATGACGTCCTTCTTCAATTCTTGATTGTATTTGTAATTTTACCTCATCAATATTTAAGGAATCCTCAACCTTCTTGCAAATTTTCTCTTCCAGTCTTTTGGTAGAGTCTTCATCCAAGATCTACATTTCTTCTTGATTTTGATAGTTTTTCTTTTGTTCTTTCAATCTCTTAACCTTATCTAGTAATTTTTTATTATGGCTTCATAACAAATATATCTCTTCATATTTATTTTTCAAGTGTTTCCTTGACACATCTTTTTCCCACTTTCCTTTGATAGTCTTTTCTTATTTTAATTTTTGAACTTCTTTAACTAGGTAATCATTAAGAAATCATATCTTAGATAGCTCGACACCCTTATTCTTGATATCTTCCTTTGATTCTTCTAACTCATCTTTAATTCTATTCATATCCTCCATTATTGTATCCTTGATCCCTTTATTTGAGAATATTTTTTTAAACTCTTCCCATGTGCAGTTCCATCTAGTATCTTGATCAATACTCATCCACCACTTCCAAGATTCACCAAAAAAATGATTTCTTTCCCTTGAAGGGGTCATATCATATTTCCTTTCCATCCTCAACCATTACATAGGATTGATTTCATATTTATCTTCATTTCCTATAAATTTTGGTATTTCCATTGATTATTAAACGAGGTCTAACGCAATCCTCAACTTTCAACCTACGTATATTAAGGATAATGATCTCAAATAATTATAATAATTTGTCCAATATAATATTCTATGCTTTCACTTTCCAATGGTTTTTGCATCAGCTCAATCAGACATCCCAATCAAAAGTTATTATAGTTTTAACTGAATATACCTTTGAAACCTTGATTTGGAGTTTTTCCTCTTGGCTAACCTTCCTTCCGATGTATTTCTAAAATTTTGGCCCCTATGGGTCTGAAATTGTGACCTATAGTACCATGAAATGTCTTCTTTGCAGTTCGATAGGTCTGACCAAAATTTTGTGTGCTAAACGAAAGTTATGGTAACTTTCCCAAACCTTATTAAATTTTGTCCTATTCTAGAGAGAAAACTTGTACATAATAATATGTGCCCAATATTTGATATCTGATTCTGAAACTCACAAAAAATATACCACGGACTATAATAATTTTCATGCAATTTTTTTCATGGAATTTGGATCCTCTATGAAGACGTTATGATTTTTTTCCCAGAACACATGTTTGAGACTAGTTACAGGACTAGTAAAAAACCCTATCTTCCACAAGGTATATATCCGAAAGTACAATGACCCATAATACAAAAATTGTAACATAGGTACCTTGATATGTCTTCTAACTGGACCCTAATTTTCACTTTCTGAATATTCCCCAAAAAAAATATATCGAAAAAATACCAAGATCACTTTCTTGATGAAGCAAAACCCTAGGATCGATGCTCTAATACCAAATGTAATGTTCCAAATGCTTAAATTATCATAACATAATAGAAGTACACACCATGTACAAAATGTGAGCATGTATCACAAATCCAAGAGAGATAAGTTACACAATAACTCCTTAAAGAATAGGACAACCTCTTCCACATAACAAAATACATTCATACATCATCATTCACATGTCTACAATAAAGAATATATGACCTCTATATATAGCTATTCACACTTGCACATGAGGTCCCTTTTGTAACAACCTTGTTTCCCACAAAATGTAAACATTATTATTACTGTGAAAAAAACTATAGACAAATTTGCCATATGAATGTTGGACAGACAATGAACCCTGCCA
This sequence comes from Picea engelmannii, assembly GCA_009831015.1. Lineage (NCBI taxonomy): Eukaryota > Viridiplantae > Streptophyta > Pinopsida > Pinales > Pinaceae > Picea > Picea engelmannii. The sequence goes on from WSFP011435608.1 coordinate 7,577, forward strand.
TGGAAATTAATGTATATATTTTGTTATTAAATGAAAGGAAAATTGTGGCATGACAAATAGGGTTGCTAGATAGATCATGATGCATGAGAAGGGATTGTAGGGGAACCAATAATGGTGAGTTGACCCCTGTCAGGTCATTACCCTATTGGATATAAATGTGTAGCTCTAGAATAATATTCTATCCCAGAAAACATTAATTACCAGTCAAGCTCGTAGTTGGGATGTATTCCCTCAAGAGTTAATGAGGGATATGGGAAGAGTACCATATGAAAAATTACTGACCTGACCATGAAATCTTATGGGGAAAGGAAATAAAAGAGAGGAAAACATGTGGGTAGGGGAAGAACACAAAAAGAAGACATGCAAAGGGTCTGGAGGGCCAATAGAGAAGAGGAAGAGAGTGTGAGGCTCTCTAGTTCGGAAAAAAAAAACCTGTGAATAAACTATTATGGTTACAAGAGTGCTTGAATAGTGTTTTCTAATCAAGTTGATAAACGGAGTGGTAGTGATTGAGTGAGAAATCATAGCAGAATCCCTTGCTTGATGGATAGAAAACTGAACTAGAAGGTTCTTTTGGGAAAACGAGAGTAACATTTGTTCCTTTTTGTTGCTAAGATCAAGCATAACCCCTCTCATGGCATCATTATATATCTAGAGGGTGGCCAATTGAAGAATAATCCAAGTACCATTGTGCCTTTTTTTCGATGGAAAAGGGAACCCCTTTCAGTAGTTGCCAACTAAATTCCAAAGTTTCAGATAAGTGTAACTTTGAGTTTTATTTTACCTTGATTGTTTTGTTCTAATATGTAATTGTTGAGCTATATGATGGCATGATTGTTTATCTCATTGAATGGTAGAGTTTGTGGCTCTAATGGCATAGTAGTCTGGGAAGTTTGAAGTAGAAGTTAAATCTCATGTTCTGTCAATAGTCTCATGTCTAATCATATTTAACAAAGGAGACCTGGGATTAATGGGTTTCAAAAGTAATTGGTAAGAATGTGAGTTGGACTTTATTTGAATCTACATATGTGCCAATTTCCCTAATGAACTGACCCAGGGATCGAATCCCCAAATCCATAGTGAGGACAGACTCTACAGGATGGTCCCGAACTCGTCAATCCCTCGAGATTTCCTTCTCTGCTACAGATTCCAAGTCCTGTAGGCAAAAGGTGCCTCCTTCAAACCATTCTTCTGAGTAACCATAGGATCAAGTATATAGGCTTAACAAAATATTTGATATGATTCAAGAGTGTACTTATCGGGACTTGTCAAGTTCCATATGATCAATACCTGGAACCCTTCACTACGCCCAGAAAGGAGCTAAGCCCTCTGGGCTTTGGGACTTCGGGGGTTTGAGACTTCGGGATGTTGGAACCTCACAATGTCCACTTTTTTCCAAAGACAACTTATTGGAATAGTGACTTGATCATTTGAGCTGCAACTAGAGGTCTCGCACCCCTTACCAGGGTATCTGTCTTATCTTTAAACACCTACCATCTTTTGACCATGAGTATTTCCATCATCGTTGATCATGATCAATGATCAATGATGTGATTCTCGTCCTCATACTCTTATGGGTTCAACGATGAGGACGCTTCCCGAAAATGGCACTTGATCGGATGACTGGTGGGATTTCATGACTCCACGACTCCTGCAATCTCCCAACCTTTCAACCTTTCGGAGTGTTATCGTCCGAAGTGGTCATGAGAGAGTGGCTAATATTTTCTATTGTTTATTATACCTACTTATTCTATCCTTACACTACCCTCGATCGAGTGGTCGAGAAGGATCTCGAAGGATCTTATATCAATGATCTATATAATGTCCCCATTGGCCTAGGAAGCATAAGGAGTGGTTCTTCTAGCCTAAATTGGTTCCCGTAGACTAAGTCAGAAAAGTTACCTAGGGAACTCAACTTTTTCCTAGGAAATGATTTTATAAAGTGAAAAGGGGAAAAAGGGAGACATGGGTCGTAGAAAAAATAAAGTCACTTAAAAATTATAAAGTGTGCAAGCATAAAGTGACTTTAAAATAAAATTAAAAGTAAAGTGAGCGAGAGTTAATTCAATGAAGAAATAAAAGAGGAGAAAAGAGGAGGTGCCCCTCATTCTTTCTTTTGCTCATTGAGAAAATAGATTTGGAGATCTCTTGGAGAGTTTTCTAGGGTTTTCTTGGAAACCCTTGCTTTCATCTATGGTTTTGGTGTTGCAACGATACACCCTAGTCATATTTGAGGATGTTATTATCTCAAATTTCATCATTGGGATTAGTTCTGCGTATTCTCATCTCCTTGTAGTCAATTTCTGAGAGGGGGCCCAAATTTCCTTGTGTGGCGGCTGAGTTGGGAAATACAGTGGTCGATTTACTTCTAGGGGACTGGAATCTCTGCGTTGGGACTGAATATCCTCATCATGGGAGAATTCAGCCATATCTGGGTGAATTTTCATGTGGGAGGAGTGAGTTGTAGTGTGGTGAGTGCGCACCTCTTTTGGTTGTTGATATCTTTTGGAATCTATGCGAGTTTGTTGTTGTGGTCGAGTCACACCATTTCTAGGCATATTCGCCTTTGTCTAGGCACATCATACTTCATTGGTGGAGATATTTGGGGAGTGGCAGCTTGTGTTTTCAGTGAAGACCCCTAACACCCATTAGGTGGCGCAATAACTCAAATGTGGGCACATAAATGAACTTGCACACAAAGAATTTCACTGTTGATTGAAGTCTGATATTTATTCTAGAATTGGGTGCATTTCCTCTCATATCTAAGTGTGGAAGCTTGTCATTATTCATGGGGGAATCAACATTTCTGTTTGGGGCCAGTTCCATCACTCATATTCAGTGCATGATATTGGTATTCATTCTATATTGACTATTGTATACACATATATATATGAAGGCAATTCTCAGAAGGGTCGCATCTCTTATAGGCGGGTTTATTCTACACAATGTGAACATACTATCTTGCCAGGTTATATCTTTCATTGCATTCTCTTGTAATTGCTTGCTTCTGTGTAAAAAAATTGTTGGATGTGTCTTTATATTAGCACTGTAACAATCTATGTACGACCTTCATAATATTAATTAAATAGGAAACAACTCCTCTTGGATTTATATTTGCAGTGATATATTTTAGTATTGGTTGTTATTGTATATTGCCTCTAAAATTGTTAGAAGTTGTCTCATTACCAAGAAACATTAAGTTTTCACTTACAACATTTTGGGTTTAAACTATTTGAAGAAAAATATTAGTGAGAAACCATCCATAAAATCAGAAAAATTGTCAAAAACATAAGAGATATCTAGTTGGGATATTACAGTGGTATCAGAGGATGTTCGTCTGTAGTTGTGGGCTCTAAGGAGCATTTGTAATCATATTTATGAGACTAGAAGATGATAATAACATTACCTACCAGAGACGTAGGGGAAGAACCCCTTATCCCTCAGGGTGGGAGGAAGAAGAAGAGGTTAGAGAAGAAGGGACATGAGAGGAAACACCATCTATATCACCTAAGGGAAAAGGAACTATGGGGGAAGAATATGATGCCAGGATCAACAATTTGTTCAAAATCTTGAATGAATTGGCCAAGGGTCAAAAGGACATGATGGACCTCATGGGGTAGTTTTCTAAGAACTCGTTGGAGGGCACAATGAAGCAGAACTAGAATGGTGATGGGGGTTCAAACAATGGAGAAGTAAGCCACTCATGCACTACCATTCAGAGCCACCCTCATTTGCACACCAAATCCCCCGGACCCACTATGCCTCATTTTTTGGAGAATGAGGCCGTAGGTCCATTGATGCAGATTGACTAGGATGAGCCCTACAGGGCATATTTAGAGGAGTACAGGAGACTAGGGGATGATTTCCAGTCAATCATGTCATTCGTGGATTTCTGCAATATGAAGAGCAGAAATCGACCAAGAGGGCCCATGAGGTCCATGACACATAATCTTGAGTTGCAACATACCATTGGCAAATTCATTATTCCTAACTTTGATGGGGGCTCTAAATTCTTTTCTAGATCATGGGTGTAGAAGCTCGACACTTACTTCCAACTGCACCAGATGACAGAGAGAGATGCCATTAAATTGGCCACCTTGCACTTGGATGGCGAGGCCCATGAGTGGTGGCACCATGGGTTAGTCACTTTGGGACATGTCAAGGTTACCTCCTACCTGGACTTCACATAGAGACTCATCGAGATATTTTCCAGGAAGGACCCTGAGCTTCACTTCAGAGAGATGGCTCAACTCAAACAGACAGGTAGCCAAGAGACCTATATATCTGAGTTTCATAGGGTCACGGTGATGGTATCAGAAATTTCATAGGGTCATCCGGTGAGGTTGTCTGTTGAGGCGATAATTGAGCCTCTACGAGGATGGGTCAAGGCCTACAAGCCTACCTCTTTATAGGATGCAGTCAACAGAGCTCAGGATATGCAGGATACAGTACCTAAAATTCGGTTTCTGCCCAAACCCACTTTTACCCTGAGGACTAAGGACATCAGACCACCTCATATATATTGTGATGGAAAGCCCAAAATGGATGAAGAGACCATGAGAGAATTGAGGAAAGATAAATCGTGTTTTAGCTGTCAGGAGACATGGGAACCAGGGCACAGATGCCCTGGGAAGGACAGAATGGGAAAGGCCCATTACATTGAGGTATACTATGACAGTGATAGTGATGAGGATGAGGAGATGGAGTAGGAACAGGACCAGAGACATCTGACATTAGGAGAGGAGTCTTCCCAGACTGGGGCTAAGGACCCAGTCATGGCCTTGATGTCAATATTTCTGAGATATCATACCTTCAGGATCATATGTGTCCTACAAGGGCATAAGGTGACGATATTGATCGATGGAAGAGCATCCCATAACTTCATTGACATTAACATGGTCGAGAGGAGAGGAATTCCGATAGAGGAATTCGATGGGTTCACAGTAGTCATACCAAGAGGCCACCAGATGAGTTGCACCAAGTGGATCCCCAAGCTCACAATAACCATGGGAAACTACTCAATGATAGATGATTTATTTGTGGTGGACATACCAGACACAAATGTAGTGTTGGACATTTAATGGATTTACTCTATTGGGAAATACACTATTGATCAGGGGACCATGGAGATGGGTTTCATAGGGTCAAATGGAAATAAAGTGGTCCTACGATCCATGCACAAATACCCACCAAATATTGTGTCAACGCGCAAGATGGAGGAAATTATGAGGCATGGTGATATAGGGTGGGTTGCAGAGTGTTTTATTTTTGACAGAGAGCCACCTGACCATCTGCAGCATCTTCTAGAGGACATACATGTATTACTCCACAAACATCATAAAGTATTTAGTGACATTCCTCCTAGCATTCCACCTGATATAGGTTTTGAGCATATCATAGAGCTATAGGAGGGGGTCCAAGCAATTATCACAAACCCCTATCGGCACCCTAAAGTTTACAAGGACGAGATTGAAAAAACCATTAAAGAATTACTTAAAATGGACCACATCCACCCTAGTTCCAACCCATTTTCCTCTTTTGTTATCTTATTCAAAAAGAAGGATGATAATCTGTGAATGTGTATTGACTACAGGGCCCTAAACAAGAAGAAAATCAAGAATCAGTACCCCATACCTAGGATCAATGAATTAATGGATGAGCTCAGGGGAGCCAAATTCTTCTCAAAGATTGATCTTCGATCAGGGTATCACCAGATAAAGGTATGAGAGCAGGACATACCTAAGACAACCTTTAGATGACACTATGGGAATTATGAGTTTCTAGTCATGCCATTCGGGATAAATAATGCCCTTGCCACTTTCCAGTCGTGCATGAATCATGTGTTCAATAAGCAGCTGAGAAATTTCTTATTGGTCTTCTTTGATGACATCCTCATACACAAAAAAACATGGGAGGACCATCTGCGACATCTGGGTGAAGTACTTGGTATTATAGAGAGTCAGCAGTTGTATGCAAAGGAATCCAAGTGAAAATTTGGTATGACATAGATGCTCTACTTAGGGCACATGATTGGGATGAACGGGGTATAGGTACACCAAGAAAATATCAGGGCAATCATTGAGTGGACAACTCCTAGGAATATGACAGAACTGAAGATCTTCCTTGGTTTTTTCACTTACTATAGGAAATTTTTTAATGGATTCTCATAGTTGATAGTTCCATTGGCCGATCTCACCAGAAATGGGGCTTTCATTTGGATAGAGAAGGATGAGGGTACATTCAAGAAAATGAAGCAGGTGATGAGCTCATCCCTTGTTTTAGTACTCCCTGATTTTACTCAGCCCCTTTTCTTGGAGTGCGATGCTTCGAGAATTGGTATAGGATCTGTATTGATGCAAAACGATCACCCCATAGCATTTGAAAGCCACAAACTTTGAGAGTATGAGCGGCATTACTGCATATATGACAAAGAGATGTTGGCCATAATGCACGATTTGACCAAATTTCGATAGTACTTGGTGGGGAACAGGTTCAAGGTAAAGACTGATCATAATAGATTAAGGTTCCTCATGGAGAAAAAGGAGTTGAGCGAGCGACAACAAAATTGGATCAGTAAAATCCAAGCCTTCAATTTTGAAATTGAGTATGTGAAAGGAAAAAATAATGTGGTCGCTGAGGCCCTATCGAGGATACCCACTCTCTCTCTCATAGATATTTCAGTGGAATGGAAGGCACTTTTATTGGTAGAATACCCCAAAAACAGGTTTTCTTGTGAGATACTTGATGGTCAGGTCTCCTATGATAGGTACATGGTTATTGAAAACATCATATATTATAAGGATCGGATCTATCTAGTACCAGAATCCCAATTGAAATACATAATTCTGCATGTAGCACATACTTCTCCTTTGGCAGGTCATCTAGGATACCTGAAGACTTATAGACAAATTCATGAGAGGTTCGCTTCAAAGGGTCTCAAGACTGATTTATTGAATTTTGAATGGGAGTGCCACATATGTCAACAAAACAAGGTGGAACATACCCACCCAACAAGATTGCTCCAACTGCTTCCCATTCCTGAACAAAAATGGGAAATCATTTTGATGGATTTTATCATAGGTTTGCCTCTGGTTCAGGGGAAATATTGTATCTACGTGGTGGTTGACATGCTTACTAAATTCGCCCATTTCTTCACCATATCATCCAAATACTCTGCAGCGCAAGTAACAGAGTTGTTCTTCATAGAGGTATTTGGCTACATGGACTGCCCAAGACAATTGTCAGTGATCGAGACAACAAATTCATGGGGGCTTCTGGAAGGAGATGTTCAGATTCGCAGGGAAAAAATTAATGCCTAGTACCAGTTATCACCCTTAGAATGATGGGAAAATAGAAATTTTGAACAAATGGCTTGAGGGGTATTTGAGAAATTATGTATCGGGGCAACAGAGGGCATGGATCAAATGGCTACACTTGGGTGAACATTGCTATAACACTACTTATCACATGTCGATCAGGATGACACCTTTCAAAGATTTGTATGGTTATGACACCATATTTTTGGATCGATCATTTGGGGACAACTAGGTACCCAAATCCAAAGATTGGATTTAGGAGAGTTAGGACTTCTTGCGAACTCTCAAAGATAACTTGCAAATGGCATAGAATTAGCAGAAGATGTACATCAACAAGCATAGAGTGGAGAGCAGTTTCGAGGTGGGAGACTTGGTATATCTACTCTTGCAGCCATACAGGAAATCATCCTTGAAAATGAAAGGGGCAGATAAATTGAAGCCACAATTCTATGGTCCCTACAGGATTTCGAGGCAAGTCAGGGAAGTAGCTTCTGAGCTAGAGCTTCCATAGGGGTGTAAGATACACAATTTCTTTCATGTTTCATGCCTCAAGAAGGCAGTGGGACAACATGTTGTCTTTTCTACATAGCTTCCACCTTTGGATGAGGAGGGATAGTTGATTCTAATTATGGAGGAGGTGTTGGAGACCAGAGAGCGAAAATAAAGGAACATGAGCATCAAAGAGTACCTGATCTAAGGGAAAAATCTACCTATTGAGGACGCTACTTGGGAAGGAGAGAAAATATTGCAACATCCTGGATTACAATTGCTTGAGGACAAGAAATATCAGGTGGGGAGGAATGTACTTTCCCTGTTGGCCTAGGAAGCATAAGTAATGGTTCTGCTAGCCTAAATTGGTTCTTGTAGGCTAAGTCAGAAAAGTTACCTAGGGAACTCAACTTTTTCCTTTGGAAACTCGTAGGTTAAGTCAGAGAGCTTTCTAGGGTTTTATTAGAAACCCTTTCTTTCATCTTTGGTTTTGGTGTTACAATGATACACCCTAGTCAAATTGGAGGAAGGGATTATCTCATATTTCATCATTGGGCTTAGTGCTACCTATTCTCATCTTCTTGCAGTCGATTTCTTAAAAGGAGGTTGAATTTCCTTGTGTGGCGACTAAGTTGGGAAATATAGTGGTCGATTTGCTTCTGGGGGATTGGTATCTCTGCGTGGGCACTGAATATCCTCATCCTGAGCACATTCATCCATATCTAGGAGAATTTTCTTGTGGGAGGACCGAGTTGTAGTGTGGTAAGTGAGCCCCTATTGTGGTTGCTGATATCTTTTGGAATCTGGGTGAGTTTGTTTTGTGGCCGAGTCACACCATTTCTAGGCGTATTATCCTTTGTCTAGGCACAACATACTTCATTGGTGGAGCAATTTGCGGAGTGGGAGCTTGTTTTTCTAGTGCAGACCCCTAACACGCATTGGGCAGTGCATTAACTCAAATCTTGGTGCATCTATGAACTTGTACAGAGAGAATTTCAATGTTGATTGAATTCTGATATTTATTCCAAAACTGGGCGCATTTCCTCTCATATCTAAGTGTGGAATCTTATCATTATTCATGGGGGAATCAACATTTATGTTTGGGGCCAGTGCCATCACTCATATTCATCGCATGATGTTGGTATTCATTCTATATTTACTGTTGTATACACATATTTATCTGAAGGAAATTCTCAGAAGGGTCACATATCTTATAGGCAAGTTTATTCTACACAATGTGGACATACTCTCTCTCCAAATTATATATTTCATTGCATTCTCTTGTAATTTCTTGCTGTTGTGTAAAATAATTGTTGGATGTGTCTTTATATCATCACTGTGACAATCTATGTATGACCTTCATAATATTAATTAAACAAGCAATAACTCCTCTTGGATTTATATTTGCAGTGATATATTTCAGTATTGGTTGCTATTGAATATTTCCTCTAAAACTGTTAGAAGTTGTGTCATTACCAAGAAAATTTAAGGTTGCACTTACAATAGTTTGGGTTTAAACTATTTGAAGAAAAATATGAGTGACAAACGATCCGTAAAATCAGAAAAATTGCCCAAAACATAAGAGATATCTAGTTGGGATATTACAGTCTATGGAACTTAGAGGATTCTAGGACTTTGGGATTTCACAGTATAATGTAAATAAGGCTTTGTATCGAAGGCAGAAGATCAATTATTCAATGAGATTTCAGAAATCTCATGATGAACCTTAAGTTAAGCGTCTGTGTGGGGCCCTCTCTAGGAGTCCTAAACTTCAGGACTTCGGGACTCTGGAGCTTTGGGATATTAGAGGATAGGAGGGTGTGGTGAACATTGAAGCGTCAAAACTCCCTCGTTGAATAGTCAAGACCTGATTGGGTGGGTCCACATACACCATGGTGGTGCCATGTGACTAGGAAGGTCCATGTGGCATCGTGGCATGGGACATGAGTTAAGGTGGGACCCACTTTCGATCTAAGGGTTGATAGGAATCCACCATAAATCCTGTAGTGGTGAGATACTTCAGAAGATCTAGTCTCCAAGAAGTTTTATACCCGCATATGAATGTTGAATAACCAAAGGCTCGATATCCATTAAGACAGGGAGACACTCCCTACAACCAACGGTCACGTCACCACCAGGGGAAACAACCCAGGTCACATCAGTTCCATGTCGGATGATACGTGGGAGTAAGTCCACATGGAAAAGAGGATGGCCATTGGCCAATGACATCCTAAATACTTTAGAGGAACATAATTTTAAACCAAAGCTTGAGTTCAAAAAAGGTTATACTTGTTAGAAATCTATCGGTGATCCCAAGACAATGGTCACCTTATTCAAAGGATTCAGGGAGCAGTAGGAAAAAGAAAATTTATGACCCATCCCTTAAAAGGTTACTTAGGGAGTCGGGTGTGTGACATAATGGTATCAGAGAAGGGAAAAACACTCGGTCTACCTGGGCTCATGAAAGCACGAAAACAACTTTGATAGGAGACCTTAAGAGGTAGGGAACTCTACCCTACCCACCTGTAAGAGCTTACTTAATTTTTACTACTAAAAAGAGTGAAACCTTATGTTGTTTACATGTTCTGAATATGAACTTCATATTGTTGCTATATGTGGAATATTAAAGCTAATTTTACCTTACAAATGTTTTTACCTATGTTGTTCATGAAATTTGAGGATAATTACTAACAGGAAATGTTGTTATCAACACTTAAATAACCATTGGAAAGCAAGGAAACTATAGAAAAATTAATGGTGACACGCCATGATTGGGAGGGAAACTCCCACAATAGAGAGAAATATTTTTTTGAGAGGAGGGTGGTGGAAAACCCTCCAGATCTAGCTGACACTATAAGAAGCCTTATGGTTGAATTACAAATATTTAAAGTATACATTGAGAGACTCATGAGAGAACAAGAAAAGAAAACAAAAATAAATGGAGTCTTGTTGCAAAGCCTATTATATATACAGAGGCAAATAAAACATGGATCGATGGATAGTAATGTGGGTAGACATAATACTAAGAGAACCAAAAGTTTGCCTGCGATACAAAAACATGGCCCTAAAAATAGCAAGAAAAGAAGAGGCACCTCAAAGAAGTTCCAACATGGAGCCAAGAGGCATGTTGATGTCAAGAATTCAAATGAAGAATCCTCTAGTCATAGAACATACAACTCCAAGGAATTTTCTAGAAGTGGGACTAGTTTACCTTCTCAGAGGAGAAGAAAGAGGAGTAATCATTCCAGAAGCCATGACTCTAAAGAGTTTATGAAATCCAAACCACCCAATTTTGATGGATATATTCAGAAGGGGGAAGAATAAGAAGCTTGGATAATTGTCCTAAAGAAGTATTTCATAGTTCATGACTACTCTGAAAACTTAAAGACCCAAATAGCCATTTTCAACTTGGTTAGAAATGCATCCATATGGTGGGAGGACCTTAGAATGTGAAAGGAATTCATGAGAAGGAGTTTTCATGGAAACTATCTGAGAAATACTTTAAAATACCTACCTGAGAGGTACTATGATGAAAATACTAAGGAGTTCTATGAGATAAAGTTAGGACAACTTACCATAGAAAAATATGTCAACAAATTCATTGAGTTGACGAGGTATGTGCCTTATATCAAGGATGAAAAGATGAAGATAGAATGGTTCATCAATGGAATGCCTCAATCCTTTCGAGACATAATTTATTTTGATGTACCTAAGACCTTATAAGACACCATTAGTAAGGAAATGTACTTCTATGAGCATTTCAAGCACAAGGCAGAACCTCCTAAGGATTGGAAAAAGGAGAGAAAATTGGGATTCAAGAAGAAGGGGTTTAATCCCTCAAGATTTAAGAACCATGGGAAAGGATCTAATATGATCCTTCCTTCTAAATGTGTGTATCAACAAAATTTTACATCTCCAATTGGAACTAAAATCTTTGGATCAGTGCCAGGAAAGACTGACGAGAAAAGGAGAGAACCATTGAAATGTTGGGGATGCGGGAAGGAACATTTGTTGAGGGACTTCCCCCATAGGTAGAAAGAAAATAGGAGCGTATAAAACATATGGGAAGCTACCATAGTCAATGATGCGTCTAATAACATGCCACAAATTTATGCAGCCATGGATAATCGAGAAGCAAATCACCAAGCTTCAATGGTAGAGATGGAAGGTAAGATTTCCAAACATCCAGTTTTTTTTTTATTGACCTTGGTTCTAGTATGAGTTATATGGCCCCTCAAACTATTGAGGAATGTAAATTACAATGAGTAAAACATGTTAAATCATGGTTGGTAAAAATAGCGACTCGAACAAAAAGAAAGATAACAGAGGTCTTACCAGCACGCCAACTTATTGTGAATGGGATAGCCACCCAAACAAATCTAAACATACTTCCTTTAGGATCTTATGAGTTGTTTATTGGCATGGAATGGTTGGCTTCCCATAGATCCAATTTGTACTTTTATAATAAAACATTGGAGTGTGAATATGAGGAAGGGAGTAAAATAACCCTGCAAGGAATTCAAAATCTTGTCTGAGTGACACAAATATTAACACTTCAAGTGAAGAAGTATTTCAGAAAAGGATGTCCTTTGTATGCAATACAAGTATTGAAATCTGTTGAGGACAATAAACCAAGCCTAGGGGACCATCCTATATTAGGAGAGTATAAATATGTGTTTCCAGAAGAGGTGCCAAGTTTACTTCCAAGAAGATATATTGATTTTTCAATAGAACTTGTACATGAATTGGTGACAATGTCTATAGCACCCTATAGAATGAGTACACCATAGCTAGTTGAGCTCAAATTGTAGTTGAAGGAGATGTTGGAAATGGGTTACATCTAGCCTAGTGTGTTCCCTTGGGGAACACTAACCTTGTTTGTGAGAAAAAATGATGGAACACTCAGATTGTACATATACTACTGAGAACTAAAGAATATGACCCTTAAGAATAAGTATCCCTTGCCGAGAATTGAGGAACTATTTGACCCGTTGAGGGGTGATACAATAGTTTCCAATATTGAATTAAGATCTAGATGCCATCAAGTCCGAATTAAGGATGAAGACATACATAAAACAACCTTTAGGACAAGGTATGGTCACTATGACTTTTTGGTAGTGCCATTTGGGCTTACCAATGCACTAGCCACCTTTATGTTCCTAATGAATAATGTGTTAGATTTTCATTAGTTTCGTTAACATTAGATTTTCCATAGAATTTTTATATTATTTTAACATTTAATGATCATATACTGAAATATATATATATATATATATATATATATATAAGGAATAAAGAAAAAAGATCAAGAGGACACACATATTTCTCCTGGGAAAACCCCAAACTTGGGGAAAAACCAGCCAACGTTTCTTAGAGAGAATATTCCAATATAGCCATGAACACGCTCTAATCACAAGATAAAACCAACAATGAAGAATCCTTATAAAAATAATTATCTTCTTCTTATCAAACCCTAGTGAGGGTAGTGTTATCCACAAATTTGGTCATTGTGATGATGTCATGATGATGGAAAATCAAGCTCTTTACCAAGGACACTTTCCTGAGAAAAGTTACAGTTGTCTTCTTCCAGAATTCACATTTTGAAACATGTTCGCAGGATACTTATATATTCACCTGCGAGAATACCTATTTCTCGCAGGATACTTTAAGCTGGAGTGCGAACTTCTCGCACTGTACTCATGGTTAGGGTGCGAACATGCTCTTAAAGGAGAAAAAGATAAAAAT
>ML867525.1:0-18883 GCA_009831015.1 Picea engelmannii
CATCAAACAACAATTCCTTAGAGAGGTGAGTGTTCAATGCCAATTCCATGTTTTTCTATACCAACAACTGATTTAAAAACAAATAAAAACAATTATATATTAACTCCAATATTATACATATTGTAAAAACTATTACTGATTTGATATTGGTGTTATGTCATGTATGTAGTGCATCTTCTCGTAGATTGGATTGGCTTATTGGGAAACTCATAGTGCAAGTACATTCCTACTATTGGTTCATTGTGTTTGTGAAAGAAAATGGATTTGCTTAGAATTTTATAACAAACCACATAAGCAAGACGTCATGGAAGAGTGCACTTAACATCCTAGACATAAACATCCTTTATGACCCTGCCAAATCTAACATTGTGAACATCAAGTCATAATCTAGACAACCATATATGTTCTACACAATGTGCAATCCTAGATTGGAGATGGCAGTTTGCAATTACCAAGATGCGAAGAGGGGAAAACTATGCAAACATGTTGTAAAGGAATATATGTACATTAAGGGAGTGTTTCCTTCTATTCTACCCAGTTTCCCACTGATGACTCCTCTGATGGCCACAACATTATTTCCAAACTTAGTTGAACTACCAACATTATTGCTAGCATTATCACCAGTATTAACACCTGACTACAACAATTTTGAAGGTGAGTGCAACATCGCACCTGTTGAAAAAGGGGGTGAAGAGGAAAAATATAATCTCATAGATGAACATACTAAGTAGTGGGACAATATGGAGTTGAACAAGGCTATTCATCAATGTATTCTTATGAAATGCAAAATAAATATGTTTAGATTGGAAGCAATGAAGTGCATAGAAGCAATGAAGCATTTGGGGGATTTTTTGACTTGTCGATTGCAATCTTTAAGGAACATGAAAAGGGATAATGTTGGCACTGATTATTCCTGCAAGTACCAAAGGATCTTTATTGAAACACATTCAAAGGGTATGCCCAAAAACAAGCACATGAATACCTTCATTTATCAAGCGTTGCTACTTGCTACAACCACAAATCATATAAGATGTGACATCTAATGTAAGTGGCCCAATTGTATACCACTTCTCGGAACATATCATCAAAGGTATCCTAGAGGCTGCATTGGCTCCCCTAGCAAAGAAGAATAATAATGTCACCGTTCACTCTTGGAAGAGTGCATGGATGATGAACTCTAATGAAAGAATTGAATTGTTTATTTATAACAAATCTGAAAATAATTGTTTTCATCTTTTAAAGTAACTTTCTCATTGGCATATCATTCTATGAATTACTTAATAAAAACATGTTGACTGACCTAATAATGACAACCTTAGGTTTTATTTCTTTCTTCAAGAGTAAAACCAATGTCTAGGAACTGAATGTTGAGGCACCGTATTTGGGAAAAACCCGTGACTCATAAGAAACTCGTAAGAAACCCCATTTCCTAAGAAACTCTTGGATATTGGAGAGTGGATTAACATTGGAGACATGAGGATATACACCACATATGTAATGTCCCTAGATCTACCCTGGGCCACATCACATCAAAATTTTGAAAATTTAATACCACTTTATAACGTATCCAACCTCCTAGATGAGTCTCGTTACCGCATTGTAAAGTCTCCACTACTACAACTCACTAAGTAAAGATCTGATATTAATTATTTTTTCTACGTAAGCAACTCATTGAAACCAACAATACACACAATTGACCTTGTACTACGTGCAACTACATTTTCCTAATGTGGACAGCTGGTCTCGTACCATGTGCAACAAGTATGTCTTAGCATTTTTGGGCACTTAATTGTTATTGTGTCGGCTGCGTCGAATGACTTCCATCACGCACGACATTTCTAGCTTCGCTCCATAACCCATACAATTATTGTTGAAGTCACTTAACAGATAGCGACTATAATAGCATAATGAACTCATAATATGACTATGCGTGCAACCATTCATTTTCCACGCATGGGGTCTATCCCATTCGTGTGCATGTGATAATACCACTTTGCACACATGATAATTCAAGCCTTGCCTCAGAATTCCATGATCATTACCACAATATTATCTAACAAGAAACACTTAACAACTACCATGCTCTACATCTTCGACGATTATGTAGAACTAACAATACATGCACAACCAGCATAACTATGTACCAATTCCATAAACAAAAATAACATAAGCATTCACATGTTAACAATATATAAACACATATAAATTGTCATGGCCCATGCCCTGGATAAGCAACAAACATGCAGTTCTACAACATTTATAATCTACGAACAAATATATATATATATATATATATATATATATATATATATATATACACACACAATTGCAACACATAATATATTTAACAAGTATATGCAAATTACTCAGAGAATAATACACATAAGAAGATACTTATCTTTTGTTGTAATCCATCAACTGCGCACAGACCTTAAACATTCCTCCCAACCATAGACTCTGCTACTTATAAACTTAGCAACAGGTCACCCCCAAGCTGGGGATAAAACTCCACCAAGGAAAAGGATTCCTAAGCCAAGCTAAGGTCTATCAACAATCAAAACACTCAGACAAGGTGCCAACCCAAGCAAACAGGCTACAATCCCTCATTCCCCACATGCATGTCCCAACCAAGAAGTGTGTCCCTTCTCTTCTCAACGATCCTTCAGCTGTCCCACTTCCCTTCCAGGGCTTCAACAACAGGCCGGAAAGGAAGTCCTAGAGCCCTGTAGTTGCTACTGAGCACCTTGGGAAAACAATCCCCAATAGTTCTCTCACCTAGAGAGAATGCTCACATGCCTGAAAACCCATTTATTTGACAAACACGGGCCTAACAACCCACTTCTTCGACAAAAATAGGCATGAAAATCTGCTTCTTCAACAAACACAGGCCTGATGACCCACTTCTTTGACAAACACGGGCCTAACAACCCGCTTCTTCAACAAACATGGGCCTGAAAACCCTCTTCTTCGACAAACACGGGCCTGACAACCCACTTCTTCAATATCACACGGTCCTGACAACCCGCTTCTTTGACAAACACGGGACTGACAACCTGCTTCTTCAATAGCACACAATCCTAACAATCCACCTCTTCAATAGCGCACAGGGCTTTCCAAGCACATGGTTACGTGATAGTAGCAAGTTACAGCAAGGTACATATGCCTCATAGAGGAAAGTTGGTCTGCCTGATGAAGGAATGAGTAAAATTACCCCCCCCAAATACACTAAGGCCCAACAATATATTTGCATGATTATAACTAGACATTTGTCACCTTAAGAGATAACTTAGATCCACTTGGTGACCCGTTCCCATTCCTTAAGAACTTAGGATAAATACATATCCCATAAATATACTTTTGGAAATATTATTAAAATATCCCCCTTTAAGCTTCACACCACTTTCCCATTCTAGTGGAGTTTAGCTCCCCATCTCTTTTCCTCTAATGGGTTTGCATGCAGTGATATGTTTTTATTAATATCTGAGTACAATTACATTTTACAAAAACAGTCGCACTAGACTTTGTCGCAATCCAAGATCTCCGGCCTAATAACCACTCAGGAACTATGGCCTCAATATACATAGATACAAAGGCTCTCTGGCCCCAAAATATCCCGTCTACAAACACGACCTGGTGCGCATTTTGAAGTGACCATTGCACACTTATCCAGGTGCACGCAAATATATGAAACATGCATGCATTCTTCCCTTATTCACGCGCACAACAATCCTCATGCACCTACTCAGGTGCATGCAAGGCTATGAAACGTGTGTGCACTCTTTCCTTGGTGTGCATGCACTAATTGTACCCAAAAATTGTGCGCCCATGACTCACCAACCTATATGTACATTTACATTTACATTACAATTGGGGTTCAACCTAGGGGTATTACATTCCCCTCCCCCATTTTTATGCATCGTCCTCAGTGCATGATGTAAAATAAAAATTTCAAAAGTTTCAAAAAATATATGGGTACTCTGTGTGCACAGCATCCTTGTGCTCCCAAGTTGCATCCTCAGAACTGTAATAGGTCCACTAGACCTTTACCAGTCCTAGTTCTCAATTTTGGAGTAGCTTGACTTTCTACTCCAATATGTATACCGCCTGAACTCATAAGTCACCTTCTTGCTCCACCTGAATCACATTCCAATCAATTAAATTATTAGCATCAAGTACATACTTTTTAAGAAAATATATATGAAACACATTATGAATGCATATGGATGCAGGCAATGAAAGCATGTATGTGATAGGACCAATCCTCTCCAAGATTTCAAACATCCCACAATAACGTGTTTCCATCTTTGAACAATTTCCCAACTTAAGTGAACTCTTCCTAGCTTTCACTTTTAAAAACACGTGGTCACCCACTTTAGATTCTTTGTTAGTTCTACATTTATCTGCATAAATTTTCTTCCTGTCTTGGGTAGCCTTTAAGTTCTATTTTATTTTTACCATTTTCTCTTCCATTTCCCTTAGTAAATATTGTTAATATTATGGTAGCCTCGGGAGGTATGAACCTCTATTGTGACCTATGACGAGATTAGAATTTTCTGGAAGGAATCAAAGAAGTAAAGGAAACCCTAGACGAGATGTCGACTGTAGAAATATAATTAATATGAATTAATTAGTACCCAGAAGGAGAAGTCGGCCCCAATAAGTCTGCTAGAACCACTATAAATATAGGGCGTCAGTTCTCATTATTCACATTCTCAGAATTACAGAGAGCCAGTTGTGCGCATTGCAGTTGGCAGTTTTGTGCACAAGTTTCTGGGTGGGACTATCTGATCAGCTTTGGTTTCTATTCTTGCTTGGTGCATTAGCCTTGCTTGGCTATTTATTGCTACCGGTATTCTTCTCTGTCAAGGTCAAGGTGCTCGGAGGGTGGCTTCGGCCTATGGTTGGGTGACAAGGGTATTGTCAATGGTAAAATGAGCACAATCCTTCATATTCTAATAGGTTATGGGCCCACACCTCCTTCATTCATCCTAAATGATGGAAGGAAGCATAGCCGCTAGGATATTGAGCTCGCTGAGGAACTGTTGCTAGGGTTACTAGCAGGAGAAACATCCAAGACACTGCCGCTAGGGTTTCTAGCAGAAGCAGTTGCAGAAACCCTAATCTCAAATATGACACCTTGTGATGGAGCATATCGCTCAAGAAGAAGATATTCAGATGCGCCCTAACTCAATGCACCTCTTGGCTCTCTTAGAAGATAGAAATGACGAAGTTGAAGTTTTGGATCAAGGCATGACCAGTTACCAATCAACCGAAGACATGAGTGAAACGATCAGTCTTTTACACTACTCAGCACTTACCGGAACGATTGAAGATGACAAGTGGATAATCGATAGTGGAGCTTCTAGGCACATGATGGGATATCAGGCCAGACTCTCAAATCTAAATGAGAAGAAGACCTCGTACAAGATAGAGCTTGGAGAAAAAACCACTTTCCCCGTGGAAGGATTTGGACAAGCCTCCATCAAAATGAAAACAGGTAACTATGTTCACTTAAGAAATGTTTTATATGTACCTGGTTTATAAAAGAATCTTGTATCGATATCATGCCTAGAAGACAAAGAAAATAGAATAGCCTTCGTGGATGGAAAGGTGTTATCTTGGCATAAAGTCTCCAACATAGAGAATGCTAGGGTTATTGGAAATCGTGAAGGAAATCTGTATAGACTACTAGAACGGAATGAAGAAGCTCTCATACATGATGAAATCAACCCTAATGAGCTTTGGCATAGAAGGTACGCTCACATCAACTATCAAGCATTGCCTTTTCTCAGAAGGATGGTTGAAGGAATACCGGAATTGAAATCTACACATGAAGGAATATGCAAGGGATGTGCCCTTGGGAAGAATATCAAGAAACCATTCCCAAGCAGCAACAACAGATCTATGGAGATCCTAGATCTAATACACTCAGATGTTTTCGGTCCGATTCCAGACAGATATCTAGGAGGATCTCTTTACTACGTAATCTTCATAGACGATTATTCAAGAAATACTTGGCTATACCTACTAAAGACAAAAGACGAAGTATTTAACAAGTTCCAATAATTCAAAGCAGAAATAGAAAACCTCACAAACAAGAAGATCAAGACATTAAGAACGGATAATGGAGGAGAATACAGCTCGAAGGAATTCGTTGCATTTTGCAAGATGGCAGGGATTAGGAGGGAGCTGAATGTTCCTCATAATCCTCAACAAAATGGTGTAGCAGAAAGAAAGAACAGATCAATTGAAGAAACCGTAAAAGCCTTACTAAATGATCAAGGTCTATCCATGTTCTTATGGGGAGAAGCAACAATGACAACAATATATGTGAAAAACAGAAGTCCTCATCGTATATTGAAAGACATGACACCAGAAGAAGCTTTCTCAGGTAAGAAACCTAATGTGGAAAATCTAAGAATATTTGGATGTCATGTTTACTCTCACATTCCCAAAGACAAAAGGAATAAACTAGAACCTTCAAGAAAGAAAGGGATATTCTTGGGATACAGTGATTCATCTAAAGCTTATAGAATATATATTCTAGAACAACACAAGATCGAAGTCAGCAGAGACATAACATTCAATGAGAAGATGGCCTTCAAGAAATCCATAGAAGAAAATATAGAAGAAAAAGAGATTGAAGAACTTAATGAAGAAAGCACAGAAAACGTAAATGATGAAAAGGAACTACCTGATCATCCTATGGAGCCATGTGAAAACATTGATTCAGATGTTGTACCTAAGACCAAGAAAAGACCAGCTTGGCTTGAAGCTACCTTACAAGATGCAAAAAGACTCAAGGTTCCATAAGGAACATTCAGAAAGAGTAAAAGATCTAAAAGATTCTCAAGTTATGTAGCATACATGATGAAGCTTCTAGATGAAGAACCTGCCACATTTGAAGAAGTAGTTCAAAAAGGACAATGGAAAGAAGCTATGGCAGAAGAGCATCAATCCATTATGAAAAATGAGGTATGGGAAATTGTACCTAGACCTAAAGAAAAATCGGTGGTAACTTCAAAATGGGTATACAAGATCAAACATGCAGCAGACAGAAGCATGGATAAATACAAGGCAAGATTCATAGCTAGAGGGTTCTTCCAGAAGGAGGGAGAATATTATGACGAAACGTTTGCTCTGGTGGCTAGATATACTTCCATCAGAGCTATCATATCTCTTGCCGCTTCCATGGGATTGAACTTACATCAGATGGATGTAAAGACATCTTTTCTCAATGGAGCTATTGAAGAAGAAGTATATATTGAACAACCTCAAGGGTTTGAGGTACATTCCAGAGACACTCATGTTTTCATATTGAATAAATCTCTATATGGGCTCAAGCAAGCTCCAAGGGATTGGTATGCCAGAATGGACAACTATCTAATGAGACTTGGTTTCTCCAAGAGTCATGTAGATCCAAACCTTTATTATAAAGTCGTAGAGAATGCACCTGTAATCCCACTATTATATGTTGACGATCTATTCATAACATGTGAAGAGTCTCTCATTATCCAGTGCAAGAAGGAATTAGCTTCTGAATTTGATATGAAAGATCTAGGTCTCATGCATTATTACTTGGGACTAGAGGTATGGCAGAAGCGTGGTGAATTATTCCTTGGACAAGGAAAGTACGCAATAAAGATCCTTCAGAAATTTGGAATGATGGATTGTAAGTCCATGGACACTCCTATGAATGCGGATATAAGAAAGTGAAAGTTCCAGATTCTGATCCAGTAGATCCATCTCTATATCAACAACTAATTGGGTCATTGATGTATTTGGTAAATACTCGACCAGACATTTGCTTTGTCATGAATACACTAAGCCAGTTCCAGGTGGAACCAAGACATGAGCATTGGATAGCTGCAAAGCATGTATTAAGATATATTCGTGGAACAATAAACTATGGTTTGAGATATACCACATCTAGCAATATACAACTTCATGGATTCACAGACTCAAATTGGGCAGGAAGTGCAAAAGACAGAAAGAGCACTTCAGGTATGTGTTTCAGCTTGGGCTCCGCTATGATATCTTTGGGCAGCAGGAAACAAAAGTCTGTCGCACTCAACACAACAAAAGCAGAGTATATCGCAACATGTGAAGCATGCACTGAAGCAATATGGTTAAGGAAGTTAATCTCCGACTTATTTGATCAGATTCCAGAATCAACCATAATACATTGTGATAATCAGAGTTCTATAATATTATCAGAACATCCTGTGTTTCATGAAAGGTCGAAACACATTGAGATCAAATATTACTTTATTCGAGATAAATTCCAAGAAGGAGAGGTAAATCTCGAGTATATCCCCACTGACGAGGAGACAATAGACATTCTAACAAAACCTCTATCCAGAATAAAGTTTTCATATTTCCGAGAGAAGATGGGGATCATGGAAATAACTCCCTTAGCTGAAAGGGAAGACTCTCCAGGTTAGGAGGGAGCACTTAAAAAAAATAAAAAATATTATTGAAACATTTATCTTTGTGATTGAAAAATAGTCCAGATTGGACAGCTTCTTTCTTGTTCGGAAAGTGGATTGAGATTTCTGATGGACAACAATTTCTCATTGTGGTTAACATGGAAAATGGTCCAGATTGCTGATGTATCATAGACAACGACTTCCCATTGTGGTTAACATGGGGAGTGGTCTAGGGCAATCTCTTTTCTTGAGGGTTACTCAAGAAGACTAGCCTGCCTCGCCGAACAACGATTTCTCATTGTGGTTAACATGGGGAATGGTTTGTTTTGGAGGTTGATATAGGACAGTCTTTTCCTTTTGTGGTTAACAGAGGAATTGGTCCAGACAGTCATTCCTTAGGGTTTATACATTCTCTCTAGGGTTCACTTTCATTAGTGTAGGAGTAATGGCCTCGGGCGGGGAATGGTCTAGGCTCAACAATCAGGGACATACATTCCTTAGGGTTTATACATTCTCTCCAGGGTGCACTTTGATTAGTGTAGGAAGAATGGCCCAGGGTGGGGAATGGTCCAGGTTCATAAGACAGAACAGTTATTCTTCCATGCTTGAGAAGAATAGTCCAGATATCTCATTGTTCTACTCTGAGCGCATATATTCTTTCATATCTCACATACGTGAGTGAAATATTGGTCCAGATGATTCATTCTATTTTAACAATATTTTTCTGTGCAGGTTGACATTAGATGATTGTTATGGAGATTACATGTCTCCAAATAGTAAAGATATACTACTGTGGTGGATTTGTTGCACTGTTTGTGACTATGTGTCGCGATTTGAGTAGGTGTGTACTACCATGGATAAACACAAGTGTGTTCTATCAATTGATATTGTACCAGTTGTCATAGGAGATTATCTAGTTGGATAATAATGACGGTGCTCGTGATACTAGAAGTTGAATGGTCTGCTTGTGCTCAAGACCATACCTCCCTAGCTAGGAGGGAGTGTTAATATTATGGTAGCTTCGGGAGGTATGAACCTCTATTGTGACCTATGACGAGATTAGAATACTCCGGAAGGAAGCAAAGAAGTAAAGGAAACCCTAGACGAGATGTCGGCTGCAGAAATATAATTAATATGAATTAATTAGTACCCAGAAGGAGAAGTCAGCCCCAGTAAGTCTGCCAGAACCACTATAAATACAGGGCACCAGTTCTCATTATTCACATTCTCATAATTGCAAAGAGCCAGTTGTGCGCACTGCAGTTGGTAGTTTTGTGCGCAAGTTTCTGGGGAAGGTGTTGCACCATTTTCTGGGTGGGACTATCTGAACAGCTTTGGTTTCTATTCTTGCTTGGTGCATTAGCCTTGCTTGGCTATTGATTGCTACCAGTATTCTTCTCTGTCAAGGTCAAGGTGCTCGGAGGGTGGCTTCGGCCTATGGTTGGGTGACAAGGGTATCTCCAATGGTAAAATGAGCACAATCCTTCATATTCTAACAAATCTGGCCCAACCACTATGTGGTTTGTTGGGTTGTCCCAACTCACTGGTGTGTTGCACTTTCTTCCATAAAGTGCCTCAAATGGGCTCATCTTTAGAGATGCTTAATACCCATTGTTAATGTTGGGTTGTTATATTCTTTGCATTAAAATTCAAGTCGAGGTGAATCAAATGATGGTTGAAGTTGAGGTAGAACGGTAGTAGGTCAAAGTCGAGGAAGATCGACAACATCGACAACAGGTCGAAGTCGAGGTAGATCGACAACAAATCGAAGGTCGAGGGAGTCGACCGAGTAAATTCGAAGTCAAAGATATTGATGACAAGTCAACCAAAAAGAGGTTGAAGTGTGAGCATGAGATGACTGACTAGAGACCGAATGGAGGCCGACTAGTAAACCTGACTTGGATTTGATTGTAACAGAATCCCAATATTTGTAGGATTTGTAGCCAATGATATGCATGGATCTGTAACCATTTTTGGGCACCAATAATTAGGATTTTGTTGGTTGTAAATCCTATACAGAGGCGCGTTGTAAGGTTGTAAAGGCTATTGTTGTAAGGTAATCGTAGAATGCACTTTTGCAAGTTAATGCATGTGTAAGTGTAGGTTGTTGATCATGCATATGTAATACGAATTGGCTACAGGGTTGTTCTTTCCTATACAAGAAGGTATGATGTTGATTATGTCTTAGGTGTGGACCAAGGTTAGACATGTAACCTTTTATTCTGAATGAATAAGACAACAAGAGAGCAAAACGCTCAAAGGAATGTTGGTTTTCCTAGTTAAGGGTTTCCAGGGTAAAATCTCAGTGTATTGTGTGATTCCTTGTGTCATTTTCTTTCTTGATTAAATTCTTATTCTCTTCTGCTATGATTAGTGTGGAAGCCCCTGCATTTCCTGGCATGTGGTATCAGAGCTTAGGTCTACCCTGACAAGTGGGTTATCAGAGTAGTGTAATGCTCTGGTGAGTATATCAGATCTTGATTGGAAAATCTTGAATATGAGAACTAAACCCTAGGTATAGCAAGAGTCGTAAGTCACAAATTGTGTTAAAGATCATGATAAAAAATGGCGAACAATTCCAGAATAGAGATAAAAATATTCAGTGGACAAAATTTTGAGCTTTGGAAGCTTAAAATGGAAGATCTTCTTGTAGATCGAAAACAATGGACAGTGGTCTATCTAGGTACCTAGCCGACAGACATGTCGACAGAAGAATGCGATAAAATTGAAAGAAGAGCAAGAAGTACGATTCAACTTTGTCTTTCAGATTCAATGTTGTTGAATGCCTCAGGTGAAGATTCAACCAAGAAATTGTGGGACAAGATGGGAAACTTATACCAATCAAAATATCTAGTAAATATGTTGTTTCTCAGACTGAGCATTTAAATGTGTTTAATATCGTGTTAATCCAGTTATCATCTGTGGATATAAATATCACTAATGAGGAGAAGTGTATCAACCTATTATATTCTTTACCAAACTCCTGGGATAGCTTAGTTGTGGCTATTGGGAGTAATACAACTACACTAACGCTAGAGGATGTGGTTGCTTCTTTGCTTTTGGAAGAAATGAGAAGAAAGAACATAGAAGGGTCGACCAAATATGCGCTGGTAGTGAGAGGTCGACCGGTAGATAGTGATAAAGGCGGATTCTCCAGTAGAAAGTTTAAGTTAAAGGGTCGACGTAATGCCTTCAATGCATTGACTCGAACTTCTTGTTGTGGTTTTGCTTGGAGTATATACATGCGTTTTTTGCCATTTGGTTAATGTCGATGGTTGATCTAGGCTCCCGATTGTAAAATTTTAATGAAGCACTAGTTTTCCTGGTTATGCATTTGTATGTGAGACTTCTTGTTTAATGAAAGCTAGCTTCTTTCCATCTATCTGTAAACACTGCTTTAAAACACTCGGAATTGGAAGATTCAGTTGGGGGTGATTGTGTTGTTGTGATGTATGTTTGATCATGACAATATTTTTACCAGTTTTAAATTAGTTTCCTATGTTATCTTTTCCTTCTCACACTGAGTAAATCGGAATTGGAGGATCCAGTCGAGTTGTTACAACAACATTGTGTTGTAAGTTTGATCACCGTGTTGTTGTAACTGTGTCACTTAGGCACATTTTCGGCGTCTTGATTTTCTTCTACAAGCTATTGGAAGGCCTGATGCCCATAGAAGTCTTGTTCATCTTTCTCACCAAGTCTTCCCTCTACTCATTTTAAGGTCAACTTCCTGACTGAAGTTAGATCAAGACCTCACCTGCTCACGCATTATGGCCTAGTTTTCTGAGTTAAAACAATATTCTCCTGGGATTGCACCCATTCGACCACCCCCATTAATTATCGTGACATATAAAACTGATGGGTATCAGGCTTAATCCTGCCGCAATCCAAGAGTGACTTCTGGTGCTAACATTTATGGCATCGTTGACGGGGACAAAGTTGAAGATTTTCCCCGGGATTGAACGACATTGAGCCTCTAATTCTGAAGGTGCCTTAGGCATCAGAGCCCGACAAGATTGCTACTGTGCACCTGGCAACTCCATTGTGACGACTCCACTATGGTGAACCTATTGTTTCAGTTGTGGCTTCCAGAGGCAGGCATACAAGGTCTACCCCTCAGTTGCCCTTAACAACACCTGAAGCAGATCCAGAGAAGTTTATCAGAAAGGGAAAGGCTCCTAGAGAAGGAGATTCAACTGTTGAACCAAGTATTTCTGATAGTTCTCATTGCCCTTTGTTAGAAACTTCGATACTTGTTTCTCATTTTCCTATCATACCTTTTGTTGGAGTTTCTCGTTTGTTAAATTTTGTGAGTGTTCCTGTTGAGTTTCCCCTCCTGGTATTGGATTAGAGGGAGAGATATTTGTCACTCCTATTTCCCCTGACGTTGCAGCCTAGTCTAGACCTAGGAACTCAAAATGTTTCCCTACCCCAGGCTTTACCATCCTTCCTCCTCTTACTGTTGCTACTACTGTGCCCACACCAACCTCTGTTCCCTCTAGCCCAGTAGCCTTCTCTTCAAATCCTTTGTTGTTTCCTTTTCCTCCTATAAGCTCAGTTCCGGCTTCCCTTGTTCGAACTCCTTCTCCTCCTAGTTCTCCTCCACCTAATATCCCTATGGCAGGTGCTCATCCTCCTGTAAAAATAATGGATGCCATAGTGGTTGCAAGGTATTCCCCTCTAGTCCTACCCCAGCCAATGAACTTTCTCCCCGCTGGAGATTTCTTGAAGTATATGCCTAAATTCATTGGGGAAGAGGACATAACTGCTGAAGAGAACCTTACTGCCTTCTACAGTTCGCAGACAACCTGGACATAGAAAATGAAGATGTCTGGATGAGAGTCTTCGTCCAGAGCCTAGATGGTGAGGTTAGGAAATGGTTTAGGGGACTGACCCCTGGATCTATTGTTGGGATTGAAGCTCTAGATAATGCCTTCTTGAGACAATGGGGAGATAAGAAGAACTTCATGTATTATATGATAGAGTTTGGGTCCCTGAAGAGAAAGGAAGGAGAGTCCGTCTCTGACTTCTCCAAAAGATTCAATAAGATGTACAACAAGATCCCTGCTGAAATAAAACCATTAGAAGCCTCTGCCAAAATCACTTATGCTAGTGCCTTTGACCCTGATTTCTACCTCCTGCTCAAAGAAAGAAGAGTTAATTCCTTAGCTAACATACAATATGCAGTCCTGGAAGTAGAATCCAATGTCTTGGAAATTAATCAGCTTAGAAGAAAATCTGACAGAGACAGGGGAAGAGGGAGATCCGAGGCCTCAACCTTTGGTTCTCCTATAGCTCACCCTCAAGTAGATGAATTAACCAAGATGGTAAAGTCTCTATCTATAGAGATGGAGAAAATTAAACTGGAGGGGAGGCAGATATACAAAAATCCCCAAAACATTGATAACAAAGGAAACTTCAAAAAGCCGAACAACCATGCTCCCCAGATTATGTGAAGGGAACAAAGGAACAAAGATAGGGATGATCAGAGGATTCAAACCCCTCTCCAAAACAACATGGTTGATGATGAAGAGAAGGAGGAAGAGGAGTTAGACCCTGAAATTCACTGTATTGAAGACACCTCTCCTTTTCCCCATTTGACTCAATCTGCATATGAAGAATCCCTCATGAATAGTCAATTAAACGAGTTGAGTAAAAAAGGGAAAGATAGTAGCAATCCCAATAAGTATAACCTCAGATCAAAAAAGAAAGAAGGGAAGTCTAACATCCTTGATCAGCCTCTCATAGCAAAAAATCCTGCTAAGCCTGCAACAAACACTGCCAAGGAAAAGAAAACTCAGAATCTCTCACCGATAGCCAAAGACCCTGTCCCAGAGGTGAGAGAAATTACGAAGCTTCCCTCCTCCTTTAACTTTGAGCATGAAATCCAAAAAATCAGAATCCATGTCCCCCTTTCAGAGTTAGTTAAACATGAGGATTTCAAAAGGTCCCTCTCCAAAATATTGCAATCTGAGCCACCTCAGCTTTCCACAGACTCAGTGAATCTGCAAGATGAAAATCCCTCAGTCATCTTAGGCCCTATGGTAGAAGACAAAGAGGATTCATCCCCTCCCTTCTACACGTCCCTGAACATACATGATAAGGTGCTACATAATTTCCTGATGGATTTAGGGGCTTCCCATAACCTCATGCCTAAAACAGTTATGAAAGAGCTCGGGCTAGAAGTAACAAAGGCCTATCATGATTTGTACTCCTTCGATTCAAGGAGGGTGCAATGTCTTAGAGTCATCAACTACCTGGTGGTAACCTTGTTTTAGTTGCCCATGAAAAGTGTGGTCATGGACATTATGGTGGTTGATGTTTCTCCCAAGTTTGGCATGCTTTTGTCAAGATCTTGGATAAAAAGGCTTGGGGGAACATTGTAGATGGACCTCACATATGCTACCATTCTAGTCTTTGGAGGGGAGCATCAAAAATTGTACAGAGAAGCTCAGTTGGCCTACATTGTTAGTGATGAGGCAGACCCTACCAATCATCCCATCTTTGCCTTGAACGTTGATTTAGGATCCATCTTATTGCATCTCACCAATACCTCTGAGGCCCCTCTTCAAATCAGAAAGCAACCCATTTCTCCCCATGAAGTTTCTCCCTCAATCACTTTTGTTTGTAAAATGTTCTTTGATGGAGCTTATTCCAGAGATGGTGCTGGTGTTGGAATAGTTTTTGTTTCCCCTGCTCAGGAAACCATATCTCTGTCATACAAACTAGAGTTTGAAGCTACCAATAATGTGGCAGAGTATGAAGCTATTACTTTGGGTTTGAGGTCTGCAAAGTACATGGGAATCAAGGAAATAGTTGTCTTTGGAGATGCCGAGTTGGTTGTAATACAAGTCATAAATCTTTACCAAGCCAAGCATCCAAGGCTCATATCTTATAGGAATGAAGTGTGGGATTTAATAGATAGTTTTTTCTTGGCTTTCAACATTTCATTCATCCCCAGAGAAGAGAACACTATGGTTGATTCCATGGATACTTCAACGAGCAATTTCAGAGTCCCTCTGCCACCTAAGCTCAAGTGTGATACAAAAGTAAGATACAGGCCCTCCATACCTGACAATGTCAAGAATTGGAAGGTTTTTGAGAATGATCTTGAAATCAAAATATTCCTAGAGACTATTGAGGAGTTTTTAGCATTGCACATTGATCAAGACCCTGCTTCTGAAGCCGGCCCTTATATTGATGATCTTATGAACAAGATTGTTGGTCATCATATTGTTCAGCTGCCTAACAATCACATCCCAAAGGGACTGGTTCCTTTGGAAAGGCTTTTTGATAGAAACAACGTAGCAGTAAAGGGCTAGATGTCAAAAGATAATGTTGATACAGCTGAATGTAACATCGACACAGAGGAATAGCCAAAGTTTGTTAGGTTGTCAAGTAGCTTGACAAGAGAGCATAGGGATGAGTATGTTAAACTATTGAGGGAGTTTGCTGAGGTTTTTTCTTGGACCTATGAAGATCTCAATACTTATGACACAGTTGTCATTGAGCATAAGATTCCTCTGAAGGTGGAGGCCAAGCCATTTAGGCAGAAGCTAAGACATATCAATCCTATGTTGCTTCCTATCATGGAGAGAGAAGTAAAGAAGTTGTTGGATGCCAAGATCATAGTCCCTTTGAGATATTCCGAATGGGTGGCCAATATAGTCCTGGTGAGAAAGAAAAGTGGAGAAATCAGACTTTGTGTCGATTTTAGAAATCTGAATAGGAGCTCAAAGAAAGACAATTACCCCTTACCAAAGATGGAACATATATTACAAAGGGTAACTGGTGCATCAAGGATATCAATGATTGATGGCTTTTCGAGCTACAATTAGATATACGTCCTGCCTGAGGATAGAGAAAAAATAACCTTGACCACTCCTTGGGGCACATTCATGTATGCCAAAATTCCCTTTGAATTGATGAACGCAGAGGCAACATTTCAGTGAGCCATGGACATAGCTTTCATTGGGGAGAAGGATCAGTTTGTGGTGATCTATCTGGATGACATAACAATCTTTTCTAGATATGATAAAGAACATTGTCGTCGTCTGAAGAAGGTCTTCTTGAAGTGAAAAAGGTTTGGTCTTTCCTTAAATCCCAAAAAATCTCTGTTTGCCATGAAAGAGGGAAAGTTGTTGGGGCATATAGTATCTGCTGAGGGAGTGAGAATTGATCCCAGTAGGTTGGAGGCAATCCAAGCCTTATCACTCCCAAGGTCCAGAAAGCAGGTTCAATCTTTCCTAGGGAAGATTAACTTTCTAAGGAGGTTTGTTTCAAATTTCGTTGAGTTAGTGAATCATATTACAACCATGCTCGGGAAGGGGAATGAAGTAAAATGGACTACTGAGCCCAGGGGATCCTTTGACCAAATCAAAAAGGCATTGACTGAGGCACATGTGCTTATCAGTCCTGATTATTCCAAGGACTTCCTGATCTTTTCTTTCGCTTCCTTTCATACAATAGTTGTTGTTCTATTACAAAAGAATGATGCAGGGCTTGAACAACCTATCTCCTTTTT
Source organism: Picea engelmannii (assembly GCA_009831015.1). Lineage (NCBI taxonomy): Eukaryota > Viridiplantae > Streptophyta > Pinopsida > Pinales > Pinaceae > Picea > Picea engelmannii. The sequence goes on from ML867525.1 coordinate 16,954, forward strand.
CAACAAATCCCTAAGGGACGCTGAGATCAGGTATGACATTATGGAAAAGCAAGCCTATGCCCTAGTGAAAGCCCTCAAAGCTTTCAAAGTATATGTCTTGCACTCAAAGGTCATTTCATATGTTCCTTCAACTTCTATGAAGGACATTCTTGTTCAACCTGACATAGATGGAAAGAGGAGCAAATGGATTGCCAAAATCCTTGAGTTTGATCTGGAAATAAAACCTACCAAGTTGGTTAAAGGTCAAGGTTTAGCCAAGCTATTGGTTGAATCCAATTGTAAATCCTTGGGGGTTAAATTCATTAACAATTACTCTGTTGATTAGCAGGATGAGTTGACTCACAAAGACTCTCAGGTCAACTTACCATTAGCATAATGCACCTGGTATGGAGACATTATATATTTTCTGCAAGAATTAAAACCTCCTGATGGAATAGGAAATAGTAAGGCAAGATATTTAAAAATCAAAGCAATCAGATATTGCCTTATTGACCAGGTCTTATATTGGAAAGACCCCCTGGGAGTGCTTCTAAGATGTCTGGATCCACAGGAGGCCCAAAGAATTACGCTTGATTTTCACAGCAGCCTGTGTGGGGGACATAATTTCTGGAAGACTACAACCTACAAAATTCTCAGGGCTGGATAGTACTGGCCCACTTTATTCACTAATGTCTGCAGAGAGATCAAAGCCTGCATCAAGTGTCAAAAGTTCTAAGGGAAGCAACAACTCAAATCCTTGCCACTTAAGCCTGTAGTAGCATCAACACCCTTTTAGCAATGGGGATTGGACTTCATTGGGGAAACTCATCCTGCTTCAAGTGGTCAACATAGGTGGATCCTAAATGTAACAGATTATTTCACTAAGTGGATAGAAGCCATCCCCACCAGGAGCGCTTCACACAAGGTAGTCATCAGTTTCCTGTAGGATATCATAGCAAGGTTTGGTTGTCCACACAGAATCATTACTGAAAATGCTGCATCCTTCAAATCTGAACCTTTGATCAAGTTCTGCGAGCAGTTTGGGATTTCAGTTATTCACTCCACTCCTTATTATCCCCAAGGCAATGGACTGGGAGAATCTTCTAACAAGAGTCTGATCAAGCTCATTAAAAGGTTGTTGGAAGACAATAAGAAAGCCTGGGATTCAAAACTAAAATTTGCTCTGTGGGTTGATCGTGTGACATCAAATATGTCCCTAGGCATCTCCCCTTTCCAACTTGTTTATGGGACATAAGTTGTTTTTCCCTTTCAGCTAGCTCTGCCTGTAGAAAAATTCTTTCAGGAGTGTCAAAGAGAGCCTGATGATATGATCAGGAGAATTCATCAGCCGGTGGAGGTCCAGCAAACTAGAGAGAAAGTGGTGGACAGAGCTTATGATCATCAACAAAAGATCAAGAAAGCCTTTGACAGAAAGGCGAGAAAGGAGGAATTCGCGCTGGGAGATCTAGTGCTTAAATGGGATGCACCCAAGTAGGACAAAGGAAAACATATCAAGTTTGAAGCCCTCTGGATTGGGCCCTTCAAAGTCTCTGAAGTGTTTTTAAACAATACCTACAGGTTGCAGGATTTGGAGGGCAATGAAATTTTTGGTGGCCCTGTGAATGGGCATTTTCTGAAGAAGTTCTTTATTTTAGCCTTAAGTGGCTCCTCTGATTTTGTAAATATTGTTTTCCTGTTCGTTTTTCGGTTTCAATAAATGAATCCATAGCCCAACATCAAGGCATTGATGTTGCAGATAAGTTCTTAGAGCCTCAAAGGAAGGACTCTATCCCCCATGGAGCTTGATGTTATCACATAAACATGTAAGGGGGTGTTTTGGTGAAAATAATGACAAGAAGCGGGTTGAAAAACCCACTTATCCTAAGTTTTGGTGCAAAGGCGCACTATTCTAAAGGGAAGGCTAATTTGGAAAGCTAGAGTTCGCGTACCC
>ML867526.1:9896-20861 GCA_009831015.1 Picea engelmannii
GCCTCCACGCTTACGTCTTTGACTTTGAAGGTGATGCTCCTGCATCAAATAGTATCATTGGTACACATTGCTCAATGGGACGTTGACACGTTAGTACACACTGCCTAATGTTAATTATTCCTTTTTAATTTTCAATGTTTGAAGGGCGCCTTTGGTGTACTTATTTTCTTTTATTAAATATTTTTAGAAGCCTTTATTTTACATAAGTTTTTTTTTTAATTAAAAACTGTGTTTACATCATTTTTTTATATGGAAGTATTTGTTTTTAATTTTTTTTAATTTTAATAAATTTCAAATTTCAAATTAAATTTCATTTCATTTTATTTTATAATATTAAAGGTCACTTGCATATGATTCAATTTAAATTACAAATAACATATCTTAAAATTTTGTCAAATAAACTTTGATTTTATATAAGGTTGTAATTTTGTGAAATAAACTTTGATTTTATAGAAGGTTGAAATTTGACTTTCAAAAATGGTTGTCATGAGTTAATTTTATTCTTATATATAATAAAAAATATTAATCAATTATAATTACATAAATGTATTTTATATGTCGAAAATATTTGAAATTGTCATTATAACTTTGATGTAAAATTATTTGGAGGGAAAGTGGTATTGACATTGATTTGATGAATGAACTTATTTTTCCATGCAAATGTTTGCAATCATATGCAAGATAACATAAATGTAAGTGGGATCAATTTCATCCATCCCAATCTTTTAACTAGACTTCTCTTACTTTCTATGTTTCCTTCATTATCTTTGAAATTTTAAAGTGTGTTTGTTTTTTCTTTTATTAGTTTCACTATTATTGTTGTTATTATTTGCATTGTGATTGACACAAAGACATTCCCTAAGCTTCAAATTTTTTTTGGGGATTCTCTTCCAACATTGCAATGATTTTATCATTTGGGCAACATATCCACTAATATTTGAAGGCATATAACACAAGGGAAACTGCATTAAATAATAAAGTTGTAGAGAAAGCTTAACTTGTCATGAAGCTTTTGGCATGACAAGCAGAATTTTGGGATATTAGTTTGATCACCAACAAGGCATGAACTTCTTAGACTCCTTAACTATCTCACCTCTCCCCATGTGGTGGTTTGGAATAGAGTCATAGTTTTTTCTATTTTTCTCAGTATATTTCTAGCATAGGAATTGATGGCCAAATCTAGACATGTATCACTTGTTCCTTGATGTTGGATTACTGAGAGGGGGGGTCAATCAGTAATAGAGAAATGATCATTTTTAACCACAAAATGCAAGTGTTATATCAATGTAGAATTATCATCCAATAGTTGCAGAGTAAATAAACAATGAACAAATGAGCAATCATACACATACACAGTACACTAGTGTTTTTACGTGGAAACCCAAAGCGAGAGAAAACCACGGAATGTTTTTTCTTATATGTATTTAAGAATTACATTCATTGGAAGCACCAATTTCCTTTGTTTTTCAGATGCAATTGGAAGAAGGCTCCAACCTCCTAGTTTCTCAGGCTACAACCTGAAGGAAGCTCCAACTCCCCAATTCTCTGGCTACAACTAAAAGGAGGCTACAACCCCCTAGTTTCTCAAGCTACAACCTAAGGGAAGATCCAACTCCCCAATTCTCTGGATACAACCAGGAGGAGGCTACAACCCCCTATGTTCTATGGCTACAACCACATGTCCTTGCCCTGTCCAACCGCCCTGAAATATAAGTAGAGTGATGGAACCACTGTCACACTATCACTATGAGATATACTATTGTAAACCTATACCAATTAACCTGCACCAAACAACCTGTAACAACCTATACCAATAACATGTGCCAACATGTACCTCAACCTGTACCATAAACAAATGCATCAACCATGCACCAAACCTGTACAAATAACCTATCACAATAACATGTACAAACAACCTATCACAACAACTTGTCTCATCAATCTTATCAACCAAATCAGATCTACAAACCAAGATCAATCACCAAGACAACTCTCAACCATATGCATAGTATCACCAATATGTGCATCAACCAAGCATAACACAACAACTCGTAATCATCACCAAGATCAATATGTGCTTCTAATAATATACCAAGAAAAGTATGCTACATCATCCATAAACCATGTGTCAACAATACTACTAAAAAGTGCCTATAGCCATGTACCAAGTATGTACCAATCATGTATCAACTACTCATCAACTATGACTCATCAATATGTACCAACATCATCAATTATACACCTCATGTATGTGTCAATTCATCAACTACTTGTCTCAACTATGTACCCAACATGTACCTCGACCAAAATCCCTCATCAATTTCATCATCCAAATATTATTTGTAACTCTGTAACAGACCTAGTGTATAAGATCACATACCTACAAACCTTCCTTAACTTAACAACAAGAGACTATCATTTTCATCAAACTTTACTTTAGTCTCACATGACTAATTTTGGATTAGTCAAAATCCCTAACTTGAAATAATCATAACTATGTACCTGTAATGAACAAAGATCTGAAAATAGTACACAATTTTCTTCGGTGTCTTTTATGCAATTCCTCAAGGTTTCACTGCTTGGAACCTCTCAGAAAATAAGTTATAGAAAAAATGGCATACCTTGTTGAATTATGGCTTATTAGAGAGGGAACTTGTAGAGCGTGCCCTGCACAAAATATTTTTTGTATGGATCTGAAAATGGTACACATAATACTACAGACTGTAATATAACCAATACATTTGGTCTTACTAAATTTAGATCTGTTATGAAGAAGTTATGATGTTTTTACCTGAAACACCTGTTTTAAATTAGTTTCAGTACCAGCCACAAACCCTATTTTCCACAGAGTGTAACTCCAAAAATACAAAGACCCACAAGCTAAAATTTGTATCACAACTACTTGGATATGTTTCCTCAATGGCCTCCCAATTTCATGGTATGAATCATTGTAGAAAAAATGTTATTGCGAAAATGGTGAGATGACCTGTAAATAACATACCTTAGAAAGCATCATCAAAAGAATTTATCCTCCCTTGAATTTCGACCTTATTTACTTCAACTTCCCTCTGAAATTTGGCTTAGATATCCTTTGGTTACCTCAGTCACTTGTAGATATTCAATATGCTCAAGTTTTTTTTAAATGAGAGAGCCTTGCCTCTTATTTATACTTTCATGTAGCTTCCTCAAGGGGTTACATTTTAACCATCTTAACCCACTTTCCTTATTTTAGGGTTAACCCACTTCTAACTACTTGTCCACTTAGTAATTTATCCATTAAATTTATTATTTAAAGAATTTATTTTGTATCCACTTTGACTTATAGTACACTCATCAATTCACTTTTTTATTTAAATTATCTTCTAACCATCTGTTGATGGGCGTAAGTCACACACCATCAACTGGAAGGTCAAATATGTATTGGGGTTGTCTAAATAACCCAAGCCGTTTGGAATGAAATGACCTAACGGATTTAATGGCTCTGTTGGCTAACTAAATTCCTAAAAACAGTAAAATAAACAAACTAATCTAAAGCTATAATACTACGGGTATAAATTCAATAATTACAAACGTCTCAATAAGAAAATGAATATGTGTGTATGCTTATATACAATATATATACAATCTTGCAATATTTCAGGGATATCTTGTGAAATAAATGTTTTTTGAAGATGTTTATGAAGTAGATAAAGAAAGCACATACATTTTTTTTTTGTTTAATATTTAAAATCTAAAGAACTAAAGGAAACACAATTGAAATAAAAACAGATAAATAGGCAAAGCTAGTTCAAATTGTTCCTATTTCATTTATGAATAATCTTTTTAAAAGAAAATACGAGTAAACTAACCTATAGGTAATGAGTTTATGTCCCTGCGCAATTCAAGCTCCTAGATGTCCTTCCTATGAGGGAAACCTGTAATAGGATGGTGCTAACACTCCCAGAACCAAATCAAAGGTGTTTTGGAAACAAAATATAATAGTAAACACATAAATATACAAATCTGATGATCTTATAATGATGAACACTTATAATAAAGGAAACTTTAATGCAAAGCATTCATGTAATACATCATCTAATATCCAACATAAATCCACGATATTTAAATGAAATATTGATCACAAATATAATATAGGACTACAATTTATAGACAAAATTATAGTGTTGAATAATATGAAATATCATATGCTGATAAGACTAAAGCTATATAAACATATTAACATTCCATAAGATAAAGGCAAAACATAATGGGCAAGCGCCACACTGGTCTAAAGCCAAGGAGTGAACAGTTTTTCCATATCAGTCTTGATAGTCATATGTCCATAATGTTGCCAAAACAAAATATCTCATTAATACTAAGAGTGACCAATATTTAATACTAGTTCAGGATTCAAATGCTCTTATCATACAAGATAGAGTTGAATCCACAAAAATCAGATCATATTACAAAAATAGTGAAACTAAAAACCACTCAAGCATGAGTTGGTTTGTCAAAAATAAACGAAAGTTTTATAAACATAAAGAGATAGAAACTATTGAATAATTGAGCGTATGATTCAAGGTGTTTGTTCCATGCAATCAACATCATAATCCTAAATTTCTTGTTGATAAAAAAACCGATTTGATATTCAGATAACAATACTAATTATGATTCAAAGGGGACTAGCTACAGAATCATAGATTATGTAGCTAGTCTTATTATTAGCAAATGAAATTAAATTAAATCTGCCTATTCTAATTGTTTATAACAAAATGGAATAAAATCAAAACAAAATCGTTTTACCATTAGAAATTAGTAAAAGAAGCTCTGTTAGTTCGGAATTTATAATGTCTTTGAAACTGGTTGTGTTCTTAATGATTATATTCCCAGCCCTGTTACCCTTACGAATTTTCTTTGCAACATGTTTATCATTATTGTTCAGATTAGATTCGTTCATAGGCACATAAGAAACTCTCCCTTTTAATTCATCAATTATATGTTCCAAAGATCTTCTGGGTGAAAATCTACAGGGTAATTTCTTATCCACAAGGGTTTCATCAACAATAGAAGTTGGTTCATTAAATTTGGAGCTATCAGGTGAATTGAAGAGTTGGCTTTCGGTCACTAATCTATCCAAATCAGGGTTTACGATTAGATGTGGGATGTCTGTATCGTTGACTTGGGTGAAGCCATTTCGGCTCAGAAAACTCTCCCAATTGTCACCGATTCACGACAAATGAGAAACCAACAGGATCTTAGTGAGCTCATGGTGAAACAAACTTGAAAGAGAGTTTGTGCTATGTCATTTATATCGTTTTGACATTTTGTATAGAATCATCAACAAAATAAGGGAATATATAACTTTGAACCCAACAAAACCAATAACAGACCTAAATCTCTGAGCAAAATAAATAAAAACAAAAACGCTTACCATAGACGCAAAAGAAATTCTGAGATTTTTCCCTCCAAAGAACGAGATGTATCTCTGAAACTGTGTTGTTTATGAAAAACCTACCCGCGTGGAAGGTAAATGACCCCATTTCCGAAGGATTTTAAATGGATTGGCCAAATTCGTAACCGTTTGCTCATAAACCTTCCTGCAAAAACATGTCTTAGGTATGCAATTACGGGTTTTCTTAAAAAAATAAATTCATAGTCATTTGGTTCAATTGGAACCACAGGAGCCATGGTCACTGTCAAATAGGCACAGTAGATATCACAGGGGATAGGTTTGGGTTTCCAACAAACGAGTATAGAAAGGTCTAAGTGAAATGTAATGGCACAAAAACTGCAAAGTTTGGGGGACTGTCATAGCTCAAAAAAATGAGTTGGGGAAAATGATAACCAGAGGGCTCATAAAACTATGAGCCTTTACGCACGATGAATGCCAAACTCTCCACATTAAAACCCCAATTCGCATAATGAATGGTCTCATTAATTTTCAGGACAACAAGGTGGATTGAAAACGTAGGTACAACATGTTTGTACCAATTTACATGAATGTTGATATGATTGTTGAGTTTATGAGAACTATATCAAATGTTAAACCAACATTTTATTGGATTCAAACAATTCACAAATTAAACCAACAATCGACTATAGAACCAATGAAGTCACGATACCCATAATACCCAAAGATTTTGATAGTGGATTAATCAATAAGTTCATAAGATTTGAGTTTTAATCATATATGGGTGCCTTCAAAGAGACATTTCTAAAGTAAAATATATGAAACCAAGTCCAAGTTTTATATTTAAATTCATGCTTACAGTCATGAATTTAAAACAAAACAAACGAAAATGCAAATGAAAAAAATCAATAAGATAAGCTTAACCAAATCATTGCCTCGAAACTCAGGAATGTAAATGTTTACAAATGAAAGGTGGTGGCATCTACATATAAATATAATTTCTTTGTGGTGACTTCAATAAAAATTGAAAAAATTGGTGGCTGCCAACAATGGTGACATACTGGGCGAAGCAGTTATCTCTGCATCACCAAAAAATTTATGTCAGGGGCTCAGATGAAATAAATTTTCATAAAAAGTTAACAACAAATCAAGCATTCCAATCATAACTCAAAAAATAACATAGTTTAGCATTGGATGTATTTCAGTCTGAAAATGTAATCTGGTATCTTATTTAAATCACAAGTGTAGCGATGTTTATACATATGACTTCAATACCGTTGACAGGGCCACTGCTGCCAGAAGGCGTCCATAGCCTCGGCAGGGATGTCATTTAACCCACTCTAGTACCTCTATCATGTCCCAAATTAATTCATTCATGATAAAAAAAATCTTCATACTTGAACAAATCACAAGACATACCTGAAGATCTTCTTAAACTCGACATTGCTTCGCTACCAGCAAGCATGTTCAGTACCTCGATGAAGTTGCCTTGGTATCATGCATGCATTTACCCGCTACCAATAGACCTGTTCAACATCTCAGTGGGTTTACATACACTTCCCACACATTACCATGATTTCAACCCTCTATAATTTGTTTATAATTTGCAGAACTTAACAATATCCAAGAGGGCGGGGTGATACTGAAAATCTCATATTTTAGCATAAAAGTTTTTGATCATTTAAAGATCATTCTCCTTTTTTGATGACCTTTATCACACTTTGGACACTTAGATTTTTGTTAGGAAACCATCTCGAGGACGAGAAGGTACAGTTGAGTTGTTTTCCTTAAAATAGGGATAGCATTAGAATTTTATTAATGATAATCGTGTCTAATTGTAATTTCGATGAGAAACCAGGAACATTGATTTGAACAGAAACTTACTTATGTTGATATGAGTTTTAGCACTTACTGCTCCAGTGCTTGAAAAGTTATCAATTGTCGCTAAAGAATAAGAGTTATGATTCCCTTCAACAAATGAAATGGTGATTTAGACATAATTATTCAGAAAACAAATCAAAATAAAGCAAAATCAAAAGAACCAAAATCAAAAACAAAAAAGGAAATTAAAAATATTTACAAGAGGGTGGATCTGAAATCATCAAATGAAATATCTCTTGAGAGAGACTAAACGAAAAAGAGAAAAATCCTTATTAATATGAGTGCATTCCTACTCGTGGCACCTTGGGTTAGGGTAGAATTGACAGTTCAAATTTACTTATCTCTTTACTTTTCATTTAAAATTTTCATGATGATACTGCGTTTTTGAAAATAAATGTTCAATGAAAAGTTGAGAGAAAAGGGTCAAAGTGGACTTCCCTGACAACAGTAATATTATGGTTCTCTTGGTGCACCCACTTGTGTTCATAACTTTATTATTACAAAGAGAAACAGTGAGAAATAAAACTAAAAGAAAACCTACTCCTAAACCTACTCTAACTACTATACAAATCAAAATGCTAAGTGAAGTCATGCTTCCAATGTAGCCATCAGAGTAACTCCAATCCTGCAATGGAAACAAAATCAAATATTACAACAAGAATGGTAGTATATCGAAAAATGACAAAAATACATCATAACCTTTATCATCATCATTTAAAAACAAAGCAAGCATGACCTTACCATTCCCTTGAACATTCGTTTTGTATGAATGCTCCAGCCATTCTGAAATTTTGTCATTATATGGGTCACAAAAATATGAAAAAATGAGATTGTGAAGATTGTGAGAGTTATGGGGACCTGACATAACTATCGGCCTAGACCGAAGTGCCCCAGCCTCCCGACAATTTTCCTTTCGTTCCAAATTTTCTCCATCTGAAGGATATAAAATGAGTGTGTCAAACTTACCTCCTTGATCTCTAAATAAAGTGAAGATAATCTTACCATTCCATGGAAAATTTTCGAGATATGAATACTCCAACCAATCTGCAACCCTATCATAATACATGCAATTACTAACATGGGATTGTTCGAAAGAATTCACATACAACAAATATTCCTGATGAAAATAAAGTATTAAACTATCAAGGAAAGAATCTTGTAAAAAGGTCGGATCAAGATGGCGATAACTTATCATGATTCTCGATCGGAAAAAGAAGTGTCTCATTCTCTTGAAACTTTCCATTGAGCTTAAATACTTCAAGATTAACTATTTGAGGTGGACTAAATGGAACGACCAACATTTTTTAATAATCATCATTGATAATAATATTTGGCCGATTATATTTTTCAATCTCAAATAATTGATCATGGAAAAATTTAGATCCTTCTTTAAACACAAATTGAGATGAATCAATGGAAGATGCAATTTGAGACTCTTTCAAATCATTTCTTGATTTACCCACATACAATTGATGAAAATAAAAATTAATATATTCATGGGCATAATTATTTTCCTCTTTATCTTATATTCGGTAATCTCTATTAATTTGTACCCGATTATATAATGTTGAATTCTATCCAAGGTAATATGGAACACCCAATTACAAAACATTAGGATCAAAAATATCAGGGTACAAGGAATAATATGTAGAAGAATCGAGGAGATGAAATGCATCTCTTGAAATGATAGGTATATGTGTTTCGAAATATGGTTTGGTTCCCTTCCTTGTATAAACTGATCAACCTATGTTGTATTCTCTTTTAAAGAGTACGAGAGAAAATCACTAGAGATAGAAGGTTGATTAATAGTCTGACTAATGATTTTTCCTCCTATTGATTGATCATGGACATGTTCATCTAAATTAGGGGAAGTTTTATTGTCCACGTGATTATCAACTTCACATTCGACCTCTTTTACTTTAGAAACCGTTATAMAATCTATGAGAGTGTGACAAYTGTCATCTTTTAAAGTCAMGGTTCCTTMTTTGACAGGAGGAGACATTGTTGGCAAAGAGTGATTAGAGGTGACAATTGCATTTTGTAAAATATGATGTTGCTCATGATTTGCCAAAATGAAAGAAGTTGACAAAAATTGTGGTGCTTCAAAATCTTCAAGATCAACATGAAAATTTGAACCATCTTGAGATTGAGTATTAGTGCTCAATTCAAATTGGTTAACAATTAATTGATCTTTCTTGTCTGAGAGAGAAACGAGATATTCAAACCATTCATTAATAAGCGGAATTTATTTCAAAGGGAATCTAGTACAAACATGTATRAACCTAATTKCAAAATCATTGAATGATTCACCATTTTCTTTCCTTAAGCAACTTAATTCATCATAATCATAATTGTTAAAATCTGATAAAAACTCAATTACAAACTCAGACAAAGAATGAATCGAATTAGCTGGAAAAGATTCAAACTAATATTTAACCCAACCTCGGAAAGTGAGAGCGAACAATCTGCATGTAACATTAGGATCAAAGATATTATGTCTTAAACATTTATTAAAAAAATTAGAAATATGGTCTACTGCAGATGTGTTCCTTTCATCATCAAAGGTGAGTTCTGAAAAGAGATCAATTGTCTTGTTGGGAATAACTGGTAATGAGACATTGAAAGCATGTTCCAACACAGTGATTTGGGCAGGAGCCATGAAAAATTAAGAATTTGAAGAAATTGACTCCAAATAGTAAGCTTGTCATCTAACCTGCCTTGTAGTGCATTATAAGATAACACAGAAGAAGGATTTATAAATATGGAATTATGAAAGGTTGAGGGGTGAAACATTTAATCATTAAATCAACCTCGGCCCTCCTTCTAGCGTCATTTGTTGACGGACATAAGTGACACACCATCAACTGGAAGGTCAAATCCGAACCGGGGTTGTCTAAATAACCCAAGCCGTTTGGAATGAAATGACGTGATGGGTTTAATGGCTCTGTTGGCCAACTAAAGTCCTAAAAATAGTAAAAGAAATAAATTAATCTAAAGCTATAATACTACGGGTATAACTTCAATAATTACAAACGTCTCAATAAGAAAATGAATATGTGTGTATGCTTATATACAATATATATACAATCTTGCAAGATTTCAGGGATATCTTGCAAATAAATGTTTTTTGAAGATGCTTATGAAGTAGATAAAGAAAGCACATACATTTTATATTGTTCTATTTAATATTTTAAATCTAAAGAACTAAAGGAAACACAATTGAAATGAAAACAGGTACACATGCAAAGTTAGTTCAAACTGATCCTATTTCATTTATGAATAATCTGATTAAAAGAAAATACGAGTAAAATAACCTGCAGGTAATGAGTTTATGTCACTGTGCAATTCAAGCTCCTAGTTGTCCTTCCTATGAGGGAAACCTGTAATAGGATGGTGTTAACACTCCCAGAACCAACTCAAAGGCGTTTTGGAACAAGAATATAACAGTAAACACATAAATATACAAATATGATGATCTTATAATGATGAACACTTATAATAAAGGAAACTTTAATAAAAAGAATTCATGTAATACATCATCCAATATCCAGCATAAATCCACGATATTTAAATGAAATATTGATCACAGATATAATATAGGACGACAATTTATAGACAGAATTATAGTGTTGAATAATATGAAATACTATATGTTGATAAGACTAAAGCTATATAAACATATTAACATTCCATAA
>ML867527.1:0-16885 GCA_009831015.1 Picea engelmannii
TTTCCTTTGGCCATGCAACCAAAGGTCACTGCCCTGGCTTGGTGACCAGATAGTGGCAATGTCATACCGCTGGATACCTATGAACATAATGGGTCGACTCGTGATGAGACCTCCCATCCTCTTGGTTAGGTCTTGTTTTTTATCATTTTTCTTAGGGTCCCTTAGTTTCTTATCGAGAGGATTTTTATTGCCTTCTCGGGGATCCCCTGGGCGAAGCATCTCTAGTTTTTATTTCCTATGGCTTTTATCTTTTACCAACTGCTTTTACCCCCTGGGCCTTTAGCCCCTTCTTCCCACGAGACAAAGTGTAACCCTCAAAGGTCATCCCAATGGCCAGACTAGGGGAATGGGATGGATGAGCGGGGTATAAGATGTAAATGTGATAAGATGGTGGGAGCAGACGATGGCTCTGCAAATCCCCCTTGGTGGCTAACCAAAACCCATGAATATCAGCTTGCTAAGTCACCCAATCAATCACCCCAACAATGGTCAAGTGGATTAGTGTAAGATCCAAGTAGTCATCAGAAATGAAAGGAACCTAATGCATATATAAGAAGGTTATAACAATCAAATATGACACATACCATGATACGTCGGACCAATTACCTCATGGAGCAAGAGTCCTCTCTGATGCAGGCCCAGGCCGGTGGTGGTGGAAACTGCTACTGTTGACAGGACAAATCTGACAAAGAAGAAAAGAGATGGGCCCTCCAGGGCCATGCTCAAGTCAATCCCGCTCTCGGTACTCCATGTCTGGGACCATGTGGGCCTCGAGACATGATCTCCTAGTTATCCCTAGATATCGGGGATAATAGGCAACACAGGAGAGGACATTCCTGTGAAGGGATTTCTTCATTGGGCTACAGATGATCTTGGGTGCCTCAGTTCAGTACAGAGGGCAACAAAGGGAGAGGGCGCACCACAGTTTGGGCACTTCTTTCTCTGGATCTTGTGGCAAGGTTCATGAGGATCTTGCTATGTATACAGGTTCCATTGTATTTCATTACTTGTTGTATCTCTTGCTTTAATCACAATTATATAAACATATATCCCAAACTGGTTTTCCCTGGGGGGGTTTTATCCAGGGTCATGTTGACCAAAAATACTTGTGTCAAATTTATGCATGTTTAGAAGTGTAGATCAACATTTTAAAGTTCAAGATCTAGAGGTAGTGTTATGTGTTTTAAGTTATATTTCATGTGTTAACATTGAGATAAGAAAACACTTGCAAGGGCACCTTAAAAGAGCACTTAACCTGTAAAACATTGAGCAGAAAGTGGGATGACTGTTTGCTGTCCTAAAACAGAAGGAGATGACAGCCATACAGTTGAAACTTAGAGCCATACTAAGGTCAAGAACAGACCTTAGATGGCAGCCTCATGGAACCTCAGTTAATTTCTACAGTAACCTGGGGTTTGAAGAGGCAGAAAATACAAGATCAAGTTTAAGAGTTCCCTCCTCACAGGTTACCACCAATGTCAGACAGTCAGGCTAATCAGCCAATAAAAGAAGTGTATGCCTTGTTGAAAACACCTGCTCGGAACAAGACAACAACAACACAGTATATATATTTGCAGGCTATAACTCAAAGGGTTAGTACTTCTTTGACTATCTGATATTATTCAATAAGCAATTGTAAAGCAATAGATATATAATGAAGTCAACGTTTTGTCAATTAGCTATAAGAGATCATCAATTCATCAATATCTACCAAGATGACAGCCAACAATGTGTCCAATCAATGATTTACTCAATAAAAGCTTCAAATCATCATTTAATTGCTTATATCACAGTTTTGTTGTGCCAAGATGAAATATTCAACTATGACGTCAGCCTTAATTAGGTTATCAATGTTAGTTAGGGTCTCAAATTTTAGGGTTTTAAAGGTAGTTTTGTACATTACAGCTTCAACGTTGGAGATCAAATTTTAGGGCACAAGGTCTCGAAAGGATGATGACTCAGAGACTAGAAGGTAACCCCACAGGATAAAGTGTAACCCCACAAATAGGTCATCCTAACGTCCGGACTAGGGGAATGGGATAGATGGATAGGAGATAAGATGTAAAATGATAATATGGTGGGAGCGGACGATGGCTCTTCAAAATCCCCCCTGGTGGCTAACCAAAACCTATGGATACAAGATTGCTAGGGCACCTCGTTAATCCCCCCAACCATGGTCAAATGGGTTAGTGTAAGATCCAAGCAGTTGTCAGAAATATAAGGAACTTGATGCATATATCTGAAAGTTATAATGATCAAACATGACACATACCATGATACCTGGACCAATTACCTCATGGAGCAAGAGTCTTTTCTGATGCAAGTCCAAGCCGAAGGTGATGGATGCTGATGCAAATGAAAGGACAGGTCTGATGAAGAAGAAGAAAGATGTGCCCTCCAAGGCCATGCTCAGGTCAGTCCTACTCTCGGTACTCCATGTCTAGGACCTGTGGGCCTCAAGACATGATCTCCTAGTTATCCCTAGAAATCGGGGATAACATGCCCAATCTTAGGCACTAATCTTAGTTTCCCTAGGAAAAGGTCTGACTCTCATACTTAGATAGTTGCATCTTGCATTTGTTGATTGACATATTAGGCTAGATTCCCACTGACCTTTTAACCAATTAAAACCAACTCCTAGAACATTAAATATTAACCTCATCTAGTAACTAGGGTCTACCCCCCTTGGCTTCCCTAGGAGTTAGCCTAGATGGAAGAGGTTCAAGTCAAAGTGACAGTGTGGACTTTGAAACTAGGCATTGTGCCTCCGAGGACACACTAAGTGAGCAGGACTTAGCTCACGTTTGCAAGTGTGTATAAGGATAGCAACAGGCTCTTCAGAAATCCCCCAATGGCAAACCAAAACCTATGGGTACAGGCTTGCTAGGGCACCCAGTCAATCTTCGCAAGCATGGTCAAGTGGGCCAAGGTAAGATCCAATCAGTTGTCAAAGATAAAAGGAATTAGATGCATACTTTTAAAGGTTATAATGATCAAAAGTGACACATACCATGATACCTGGACCTGTTATCCCCAATTTCTAGGGATAACTAGGAGATCATGTCTCGAGGCCCAGAGGTCCTAGACATGGAGTACCGAGAGCATGATTGACCTGAGTATGGCCCTGGAGGGCCCATCCTTTTCTTCTTTCGTCAGATTCGTCTTGTCAGCATCGGCAACATCCATCACCATCGGCCTGGTCTTGTATCAGAGAAGGCTCTTGCTCCATGAGGTAATTGGTCCAGGTATCATGGTATGTGTCACTTTTGATCATTATAACCTTTGGATATATGCATCTTAATCCTTTTATCTCTGACGACTACTTGGATCTTACATTAACCCACTTGACCATGATTGGGGGGATTGACAGGGTCCTAGCAAGCCTATACCCATAGGTTTTGGTTTGCCACCGGAGGGATTTCTGAAGAGCCATCGTCCGCTCCCATCATAGCATCACTTTTTCATCTTATCTACTGCTCATCTGTCCCATTCCCTTTGTCCGAGAATTAGGATGATCTGTTTGTGGGGTTGCACCTTATCTCGTGGGAAGAAAGGGCTAAAGGCCCAGAAGGTAAAAGCAGCTGGTAAAAGATAAAAGCCTAAAATAAAACCTCGAGATGCCTTGCCTAGGGATCCCTGAGAAGGCAATAAAAAGCCTCTCAGCAAGAAACAAGAGGGACCCGAAGAAAATAACAAACAAGACCTAGCCAAGAGGATAGGGGGTCTCATCATGAGCCAGCCTATTATGTTCATGGGTACCTAACAGCATGACGTTGCCACCATCTAGTTACCACGCCAGGGCAGTGACCTTTGGTTGCATGGCCAAGGGAAAGGGGGTCTCATCATGAGCCAGCCTTATCATCTCTGTGAAAGTACTTGTGGGTAACACTGTCAACTCTGGTCACCACGCCAAGGCAGTGTCCTCTAGTTATCCCTTCAATAAAAAGAAAAAGAAGAAGAAAAAAGAAAATAAAGAAAAGAATAAAGGCAAGAAAGGGCTTGGAAAAAATTGCATCCATGACGGGTACAACTCACCTTCTACAAAGGCACCCACAGGTAATATCATGCGTCCCTGGCTCTCACTCTACCCGTATGTCTAGACTGTAGACATCCCTCATCCGCACCACCTCATTTTACATGTCTTGGATCAAACTCCTTGGAAACTTTCCTTTCCTTATGGATACTAGCCCAATAGGGTGTCTTGTCCTTTTCCTCAACCTTGTATTGTAGGTTTTTCTAATATCTTTGAGCTATTGGATGATATATCAGGGATTTTATGCATATGTTTGATAATATTAATAATGAAATGTGATTGACATTGCTATGATCCCTATCACTAATGAGCCCATGGAGGGCGTAGTCTTTAATGTGCAGGACCATGCCCGACGGACAGGTACCATTTGGACCTGTACACGGGGGGAGACGATTAGTTCGGACCTCCATGGGGCTGAAGAGCCCATCAGATGGTTGTTGAGACCCCGTCAGAGGGGTAGAGACAAGACAGTGTTTGACCAAGGTTTTGCACCGGAGAAGAAGAGGACATTTCACCAGAGGCACTTTGGCAGAGCCCGGCCTGGGGAGAATGACCCCTTTTCAGTGGAACATTGGCCTTGGAAGGCTCAAAGTGCCCCCATCCTTACCATGACGTCATCCAGCTTCATGGTCGTTCTTGGAGGCACATTGGGCAGCAGTGGCACGTGTGGCATGTTGGAGAGGCCGCTGGAGGGTCAACATTTTTCTCCTGGATGCCTCATCTACCCTAAAAGGGGCTAGCGCCTCCCTTGAAGGGGTTTTTACCTTTATTACAACTTAGTTGGAGTTTTAATCTGACAATTTAATGTAATAACTAATAACAGTATGATATTGGTTTAAAGCCTTGTCGGCTAATTTTTATGGCCTAAATTTAATTAAAGGTCATTGATACAGTATATATTGAGGAGTTTTATCCTCATTTTGATAAGACACTGAACTCACTTTCCTAGTGAGACCTGATTTTTTGCGCCCTACTTGGGTATTTGTTCTCTTTGAGTGAGGCACACTTGTTGAAGGAAGGCTTTTCTTGGCATTTTTGGCATTTCTCTTAAAGGAAGGTTTACAACTAGGGTTTGCAATGCTATTTCATCATGATATGTAAGTGTTTTTTCTGCAAAAACTTCTTAATTGAATGGTTGTAGTCTTATATTCTTGCATTTATTATAAACTTTGTTGATTTTAAAACCCTAGAGGACAAACACACAAGTAGGTCGTCGTCTCATGTCCCCTAAAAGAGAAATTTTCAGCCATTGAAGAAGGAAGGAAGAGCCTAGCCATTGCTACACTCTTATTACTTCTTCCCCTGTGCTAGTCGTGCCTTTTAAAATTCAAGAAGGAGGAGACGTCCCAAGCCTAGGTTATCTACACATAGGGCCGTCCTGCTTCTAGGGTTTGGTGATAGGTCCTTGCCTTAGCAACACTCTCCCTCACCTCACTCTCATGTCATTATTTATCTATTATACTAGCCGTTTTGCCAAGATAAACCTAAGGAAGGAGGAAAGAGCACGAGGCCAAAGAAACACCGAAGTGAGCCTCTTTCCCCTAGGGTTTTGTTTCTGGGGCCCTGCCATTGCAACACTTCAGAACCCTTCCCTCTAGTCCTTAGCCTTTTTCCTTCAACCTTTGCATCCTCCCTTAATTTGACTCCATTTACCCTTAGGCACTGATCTTAGGTCTCCAACGTTGAAGTGATAGTGGTCAAACAAACTTTCAAACTCTTATAAATTGAAACCCTAACTAACTACTAACCCTAATAAGGCTGACGTCATCCTTGGTTATTCCATCTTGATGCAACAATTTCTCTTTATAGGCAATTAGATGGTGTTTTGAAGCATTTATTGAGTAAGGGATTGATTGGATACACTGTTTGCTACATCATCTGGATATTTATTGATAAATTGATATTGCTCCATTGCTATATTAATAAACACTGATCTCGTCAATATCTATTATTATAATTGCTAATATATTGATATCAGATAGTTGTATGAAGTACTAACCCATTGAATCATAGCCTGCATGTATTGTTTTGTTGTTGCTTTGTTCCGGGCAGGTGTTCTCATTTGGGCCTACACTTGATTATTGGTTGTTTAGCCCGACTATCTGCTCTTGGTGGTGACCTGTGAAGAGGGAATTTTACTTTGACTTTTATTCCTTAGCCTCTTCAAAACCGCAGGTTACTGGGGACGTCTCCCCTGGGCCTAACATCCCTAAAGAAAAAGAACCTCCCCATTGTGGTGACATTGGGTGGGTTAGTTTCCTGTTACGCTAGTTTGGCCTCTATCTTCTAGCCTTTTGAACTAGCTACAAATTGTGCGATAACATTTTGGTGGCGTTGCCGGGGAACAGTGAATCAATTCTCCTTAGACAACAAATCTTTTCGGTAAGCCTTGCCTCAAAGCATTTTCTTTCAAGCTTACCTGGCGACTCCACTAGGGTGTTTTCCCTTATCTTTGATAGTTTCAAGAAAACTATCTAGCGACTCCACTAATGATGAAGCCAACTATAACTTCACAATGGGATCTAGGGAACTACAAACCTTTGGACATGAGTAAAATCCCGGGATATCCTAGAAAAATGCCTCTCTTCTATAAGAATTGGCTCCCTAGATTCACTGGCATCGATGGATAAAGTCTCAATTATCACATGATCAAATTTTGGGAGTTCTTTCAATACTGCCATGTCAGTGACGAGGCTAAAGACTTGGTGATGAAACTCTTCTTTGCCTCTCTGCATGGAGGGGCTAGAAGATGGTATGATACTCTTCCAATTGCCAGCATCACATCTATGGACCATTTTGAAGAAATCTTCCTTGCAAAGTGGGCTATGAAATTGGAAGATATACAATCATTGCTAAAAGGTCTTGAATACATAAAACAAATAGAGGGTGACATTGTCAAAGTTTTCGGGGCTAGGTTCCAGAAGTTGCTTTACCAGATTCCTGAAAGCCATCGTCCTAAAGACAAGTACCTTGTTTATCTCTATACTAATGGACTTCAGGGGCATTTGAGCTTCCTCCTAAATAAAAAGAATCCGAAAACACTTGCAGAAGTTCACAACATGATCATTCAAATCGAAAAGAATCTCTTCTTGTCCAGAACCAAAAAGAATCTCTTCTTGTCCAGAACCAATGCCATGGACACTCTCAGCTGGATAAGACTAGTTTCCCTTGAAACCTTTGTTGAAGATCCACAAGAGAGAAGGAAACATGTTCTTGACCACCAAAATGAGGATGTGATTAAGGAGCAAAAACCTAAACAGGATGATGAAGTACCAACCCCTACTCCTCACTGTGATGAAGTCATCCAAGAACCTGTTTCTCCTGCACAGCAGAGCGAAGATGAGGTTACTTGCTTTCCAGGTCAGGATTCCAATGACACCTTATTCCTTGATTCAGAAAATGAAGGAGAAATAAAAGCTTTGGGCAAAATGGATATTCCTTGCTGTACAATCAAAGAAAAAGTAGCAGTCCATGAGGATGAAAAAGTAACACATGCTGAAAACACCAGAGTCCTCAAAGCCCCTACACAAGAAGAAACAGTAAGTTTCCCTCCTCCTTTAGTTTTTGATGATGCTTTACTTTATGATGAAGGAAATGAGGAGGAGGAGAATGAATTTTCAAATGTTCCAAACCCTTCATGTTATGACACAGATAGTGACATTGTTGATAACATTGATGAGTTCATACATGTTGGGAGACGTAGATGGGATATAGTTGGTTATGATCTGGATCCCATCTATGACACTGAGAGTTATTTCCAAGTGTTGCCCTTGCAATTATCAAAACAGATTACTTTTGACCAGTGGCAACAAGGAGATGAGATTTCCACCTGTACTTTTCAAAAAGACAAGGATGACCTAGTACCTTGTTTTCCTGATGATTTTCAGTCTTACCTTGAAATGTTTTATGAGTACCCTTCCAAGCACTTGGATCCTTTCCATGAAGATGATTACCATCCACCACTGTGCTCAGATTGTGATACAAATAAGAACATTGTTTGCCTAAAGAAAGATTCTCATGACTTCTCACTCCAGCCACCTGTTATTACTTTACCTTGCTTTTCCATTAAAGGTGTAGTTGGGAAGTATATTTTTTATGTTGACTCTACTCTTAGGCGAAGCCTAGACTCCAAGGGTTGGTTGGATACTACAAGTTTGATTCTGTTATCTCAGTTTTTCAACTCTCCCTTGATAGTTTGCCAGTCGTCTGCTAGATCTTCGTCGATCCTCTCCCTGACTTCAGAACGTGAGGATGTCCTAAGTAGCCAGCTTGCAGGCCCTTTGAGTCAATTTTCTGAGCCTTGGAATTTTCATGACCCGTTCTTGGAGTGGATTGAATACCTTCCTCAGAGATTGACTTGGCAGGGTTTTATCCCTCCCACCCGCCTCCATGAGTTAGACTTTGAGATTTTCGATGATATGATATATACTCTAACCCATGACATTTTTGCGCTTGATTTATCACTATTTTGGTTTATGATGAAGCACAAAGGTAGGTATCAAGGAATGTTGCTGGATTGGCTTCACTGGCTATTTGACTACACCCAACGTTCTAACCAATAGGTAAGTACAGGTAAGAAGTTTTCTTTCATCGTCTTACTTGTTCGTTACTTATTTTAGTATATATATATATATATATATATATATATATATGTATGTTGGGGTGGCATTACCGCCCCATTTTTTACTAATGCCCCTATCGAGTTGAGCAGGTCTGCAGGAGAGATGCTGAGCTTCTCATGCGCTTTACGGTGAGCACATGTCCCCGAGTTGGAGCCAGATGTTATCCCCGATTTCTAGGGATAACTAAAAGATCATGTCTCGAGGCCCACAAGTCCTAGACATGGAGTACCGAGAGCAGGATTGACCTGAGTATGGCCCTGGAGGGCCCATCCTTTTCTTCTTTTGTCAGATTCGTCTTGTCAGCAGCGGCAACATCCATCACCATTGACCTGGTCTTGTATCAAAGAAGGTTCTTGCTCCATGAGGTAATTGGTCCAGGTATCATGGTATGTGTCACTTTTGATCATTATAACCTTTGGATATATGCATCTTAATCCTTTTATCTCTAATGACTGCTTGGATCTTACATTAACCCACTTGACCATGATTGGGGGAATTGACAGGGTCCTAGCAAGCCTGTACCCATAGGTTTTGGTTTGCCACCAGAGGGATTTCTGAAGAGCCATCGTCCATTCCCATCATACCATCACTTTTTCATCTTATCTCCCTCTCATCTGTCCAATTCCCCTTGTCCAGGCATTAGGATGATCTATTTGTGGGGTTGCATCTTATCTCGTGGGAAGAAGTGGATAAAGGCCCATAAGGTAAAAGCAGCTGGTAAAAGATAAAAGCCTAAAATAAAACCTCGAGATGCCTCGCCCAGGGATCCCCGAGAAGGCAATAAAAATCCTCTCAGCAAGAAACAAGAGGGACTCGAAGAAAATAACAAACAAGACCTAGCCAAGAAGATAGGGGGTCTCATCACAAGCCAACCTATTATGTTCATGGGTACCTAACAACATGACGTTTCCACCATCTGGTTACCACGCCAAGGCATTGACCTTTGGTTGCATGGCCAAGGAAAAGGGGGTCTCATCACAAGCCAGCCTTATCATCTCTGTGAAAGTACTTGTGGGTAACACTGTCAACTCTGGTCACCACGCCAAGGCAATGTCCTCTGGTTAGCCCTTGAATAAAAAGAAAAAGAAGAAGAAAAAGCAAATAAAGAAAAGAATAAAGGCAAGAAAGGGCTTGGAAAAAATTGCATCCATGACGGGTACAACTTTCCTTCTACAAAGGCACCCACAGGTAATATCATGCATCCCTGGCTCTCACTCTACCTGTATGTCTGGACATCTCTTATCTGCACAACCTCATTTTACATGGCTTGGATCAAACTCCTTGGAAACTTTCCTTTCCTTATGGATACTAGCCCAATAGGGTGTCTTGTCCTTTTCCTCAACCTTGTATTGTAGGTTTTTCTAATATCTTTGAGCTATTGGATGATATATCAGGGATTTTATGCATATGTTTGATAATATTAATGATGAAATGTGATTGACATTGCTATGATCCCTGTGACTAATGAACCCATGGAGGGCGTAGTCTTTAATGTGCAGGACCATGCCTGACAGACAGGTACCATTTGGACCGGTACACGTGGGGAGATGATTAGTTCAAACCTCCATGGGGCTAAAGAGCCCATCAGATGGTTGCTGAGACCCCGTCAGAGGGGTAGAGACAAGACAGTGTTTGACCAAGGTTTTGCACCGGAGAAGAAGAGGATGTTTCACCAGAGGCACTTTGGCAGAGCCCGGCCTGGGGGGATTGACCCCTTTTCAGTGGAATGTTGGCCTTGGAAGGCTCAGAGCATCCCCATCCTTACCATGACGTCATCCAACTTCATGGTCGTTCTTGGAGGCACATTGTGCAGCAGTGGCACGTGTGGCATGTTGGAGAGGCTGTTGAAGGATCAACGCTTTGCTCCTGGATGCCTCATCTGCCCTAAAAGGGGCTAGCGCCTCCCTTGAAGGGGGTTTTACCTTTATTACAGCTCAATTGGGGCTTTAATTTGACAATTTAATGTAAAAACAGTATGATTTTGGCTTAAAGTCTTGTCGGCTAATTTTTATGACCTAAATTTAATTAGAGGTCATTGATATAGTATATATTAAGGAGTTTTATCCTCATTTTGATAAGACACTGAACTCACTCTCCTAGTGAGATATGATTTTTGCGCCCTACTTGGGTATTTGTTCTCTTTGAGTGAGGCGCACTTGTTGAAGGAAGGCTTTTCTTGGCATTTTTGGCATTTCTCTTGAAGGAAGGTTTACAACTAAGGTTTGCAATGCTATTTCATCATGATATGTAAGTATTTTTTCTGCAAAACTTCTTAATTGAATGGTTGTAGTCTTATATTCTTGCATTTATTATAAACTTTTCTAATTTTAAAACCCTAGGGGACAAACACACAAGTAGGTCGTTGTCTCTTGTCCCCTAAAAGAGAAGTTTTCATCCATTGAAGAAGGAAGGAAGAGCCTAGCCATTGCTACACTCTTATTACTTCTTCCCCTATGCTAGCCGTGCCTTTTAAAAGTCAAGAAGGAGGAGACGTCCCAGGCCTAGGTTATCTACACCTAGGGCCGTCCTGCTTCTAGGGTTTGGTGATAGGGCCTTGCCTTAGCAAAACTCTCCCTCACCTCACTCTCGTGTCTTGATTTATCTGTTATGCTAGCCATTTTTCCAATATAAACCTAAGGAAGGAGGAAAGAGCACGAGGTCTTGCTTAAGCAAAACCAGAGTGAGCCTCTTTCCCCTAGGGTTTTGTTTTTGGGGCCCTGCTATTGCAGCACTTCAGAACCCTTCCCTCTAGTCCTTAGCCTTTTTCCTTCAACGTTTGCATCCTCCCTTAATTTGACTCCATTTACCCTTAGGCACTGATCTTAGGTCTCCAACGTTGAAGTGATAGTGGTCAAACAAACTTTCAAACTCTTATAAATTGAAACCCTAACTAACTACTAACCCTAATAAGTCTAAGGTCATCCTTGGTTATGCCATCTTGACGCAACAATTTCTCTTTATAGGAAATTAGATGGTGTTTTGAAGAATTTATTGAGTAAGAGATTGATTGGATACACTGTTTGCTACATCATCTCGATATTTATTGATAAATTGATATTGCTCCATTGCTATATTAATAAACATTGATCTTGTCAATATCTATTGTCATAATTGCTAATATATTGATATCAGATAGTTGTTATAAGTACTAACCCATTGAGTCATAGCCTGTATGTATTGTTTTGTTGTTGCTTTGTTCCGAGCAGGTGTTCTCATTTGGGCCTACACTTCATTATTGACTGTTTAACCCAACTATCTGCTCTTGGTGGTGACCTGTGAAGAGGGAATTTTACTTTGACTTTTATTCCTTAGCCTCTTCAAAACCCCAAGTTACCAAGGACGTCTCCCCTGGGCCTGTGATCGCTCAGTTTGTAGGATAGGTTTAGTAGCTTGAAAGGCAAGAGTCAAACTGGCGTAACAGGAGCTTTCCCACCCACTGTCACCTCGATGGGGAGCTCTTTCTATTCAGGGTGGCTAATCCCAAGGGAGATGTCCCTAGTAATCTGGGGTCTTGAAGGAAAAGGATCAAAGGATTAAGGCTCAAGGGTCAAAGTAAGCTTTTCCCTCACAGATTACTGCCAAGAGAGATAGTCAAAGTAAGGTATTCCACTGAAAAAGGCACCTGTTTGCGAGACAAGGCAAATAAAACTAAAAGGTGCAAACAGTGGTTAGTACTTCAATTGCTAATGACTATCTTTAATATGCATGATCAATAATAAATGTAATTATTGACGAAGTCAATGATTGCAATAAAGGCAATAGTTATTAATATTACTTCTTCAATAAATACAAAATGATATTGGCATTCAATGTACAAAATCAAATACTTGTATTATCATAACGCATTGAATGTGCTCATATATATATATATTGTTGTTGCGTCACTATACTACTAAGGGTGACGTCAGCCCTAGTTCTAGGTTAGTTTTGAAAAGGCAAGGAAGTGGACGTTTTGCAAATTAAGCCAATGAAAATAATCTACACATCAATGCCAATTGCTAGATGACAAGGCCACAATGTTTTATATCAAACAAGAGATCAAAATAGGCATGACGTCACTAGCTAGTTAGGGTTAGTAGGTCGCTAGGGTTAGTTAGGGTTTCAAGTTTTGGAAGATAGAAAAGTTGTTTTGATACAAGACTCTCAACGTTGCATTATTAGACTAGTGCCTTAGGGTAAATGGAGTCAAAGAGTGAGACTAAAGGCTTGGAAGGATTTAAATCTAAGGACGGGAGAGTTAGGCTTAATGGTGCTACAATGGCAGGGCCATGAAGTCAAAACCCTAAGGGGAGGAGGCTCATTCCGGTGTTGCTTAAGCAAGGCCTCATGCTCCTCCCTCTTTCCTTAAAACTCTTTGGCAAAAACGGCAAGCTTTAAAACATAAATCTAGGGCTGAAAAGTGTTGTAGAGCCAAGGCTCTACAAACCTTAAGAGTCAAACCCTAGGTGTAAAGTCAATTAGGCCTAGGACGTCTTCTTTCTTCAATTTATGTTTCAAACTAACTCAAGAAAAAGGAGAAATAGTGTAGCAATGGCTAGGCTATATTCTTCTTAATCAAAAGGCTAAACAAGTTTT
This sequence comes from Picea engelmannii, assembly GCA_009831015.1. Lineage (NCBI taxonomy): Eukaryota > Viridiplantae > Streptophyta > Pinopsida > Pinales > Pinaceae > Picea > Picea engelmannii. The sequence continues at coordinate 13,231 of ML867527.1, forward strand.
TATCATGGGGACATAAAGCAATGACCTACTTGTGTGCTTGCTCCCTAGGGTTTCAATGATTAAGAAAAATATCAACAAATATAACCATAAAGTAAGATATTCAACCTACAACCATTCAATCAAGAAGTTTTGCATGAAAAATATACTTACAAATCATAGAAGAGCTAATCAAACCCTAGTTGTAAACCTTCCAATGATAAAAACACCATGAACATGCCAAAGATAATCCTCCTCAAGTGTAGCACCTCAACTCCAAGAGCCAATATCAAGACAAAAGACTAAAAGGTATCTCTCTCACAAGAGAGTGAGTTGTGTTATTCCAAAATGAGGCTCAACGTCCTCAATTTATATCATCCAAATGACCTTTAATTACAAAAATAGGTCATTAAAAACAACCGACAAGGCTGACTTAACAATATTACATCATATGTCACATTAAATGCTAAAATGTCAAAATTATGAGCTAAAAAGGAGACGTCAGGCCCCTCTGAGGGAGACGTTGGCCCTTTTTGGGCAAGATCAGCATCCAGGGAGCAAAACGTTGGCCCCCTTGGGGCTCCTGCAACCTGCCACACGTGCCAAATAGTCCCAGCACACTGCCACCTACTCCAGAAAACATCCAAATTGCATTGGGTGACGTCCTGTCCATCAAAAGCCATCATCTCATCTACAGTGGGTGATCCCCCTAGGCCGGGCTCTGCCAAAGCGTCCTGGGTGAGGACGTCCTTCTTCTTCTTCATGCAAGGGCTCATCTCAACGTTGTCCTGCCTCTGCCATCCCAGCAACCATCTGGTGGGCTCTTCAGCCCCATGGAGGTCCGAACTGATCATATCCCCATGTGTACCGGTCCACTGGTACCTGTCCGCTGGGTATGGTCCTGGACATCAAAGACTACGCCCTCCATGGGCTCATCAGTCCTAGAGATCATAGCAATGTAAATCATATCTCGTCATCAGAGTTATCAAATATATGCATGAAATCCCTAACATATCATCTAAGAGCTCAAAGATATTACACAGATCTACTATACAAAGATGAAGAAACCGACAGAGCAACCTATTGGGCTAATACCCACAAGAGAAGGAAAGTTCCCTCAGAAGATTATTCAAGCCATGTTTTATGAGGTGATATGGTTTTTTTAGGGATGTCCAATCACAGTAAGACCAAGGGCAGGTGTTGTCTATGGGTGTCTTTGTAGGAGGCGAGCTATACCCGTCATGGATGCATTTTTTCCAAGCCCTTTATTTCCTTTATTTTTCTTTTATTGCTTTTCTTTCTTTTTTATTTCAAGGTCTAACCAGAGGACACTGCCTTGGCTTGGTGTCCAGAGCTGACAGTGTTACCCACTGGTATCTTCGCAGAGATGATAAGGCTAGCTCGTGATGAGACCCCCTTTCCCTTGGCCATGTAACAAAAGGTCACTGCCCTGGCGTGGTGACCAGATGATGGCAATGTCATACTACTGGATACCTATGAACATAATGGGCCGGCTCGTGATGAGACCTCCCATCCTCTTGGTTAGGTCTTGTTTTATTATTAATTTTCTTAGGGTCCCTTTAGTTTCTTATCGAGAGGCTTTTTATTGCCTTCTCGGGGATCCCCTGGGCGAAGCATCTCAAGGTTTTATTTCCTATGGCTTTTATATTTTACCAGCTGCTTTTACCCCCTGGGCCTTTAGCCCCTTCTTCCCACAAGACAAAGTGTAACCCTAAAAGGTCATCCTAATGGCCGGACTAGGGGAATGGGATAGATGAGCGGGCTATAAGATGTAAAATGACAAAAATGGTGGGAGCGGACGATGGCTCTGCAAATCCCCTTTGGTGGCTAACCAAAACCCATGAATACCAACTTGCTAAGTTACCACATCAATCACCCCAACAATGGTCAAGTGGATTAGTGTAAGATCCAAGCAGTCATCAGAAATGAAAGGAACCTAATGCATATATAAGAGGGTTATAATGATCAAATATGACACATACCATGATACCTTGGACCAATTACCTCATGGAGCAAGAGTCCTCTCCGACGCAAGCCCAGGCCGGTGGTGATGGAAGCTGTTGCTGCTGACAGGACAAATCTGGCGGAGAAGAAGAAAGATGGGCCCTCAAGGGCCATGCTCAGGTCGATCCTGCTCTCATCACTTTATGTCTAGGACCTGTGGGCCTCGAGACATGATCTCCTAGTTATCCCTAGATATCGGGGATAACATCTGGCTCCAACTCGGGGACATGTGCTAACTGTAGAGCGCATGAGAACCTCAGCAATCTCTGGCATAAACCTGTAGACCTGCTCACACTTGACAAGAAAGCATCAGCAACAAAGGTGGGGTGGTATTGCCACCCCGCAAAACAATATAAGCATACATATGAGATAAAACAATCAAGATGCATATATAAAGTAAAACACTCACTTGCACTTACCTGTTGGCTGCATGTTGGTGTAGTCGAACAACCAGTGAAGCCTAGCCAACAATGTTCCTTGATACCTGCCTTTGTGCTTCATCATAAACCAAAACAGCGATAAATCGAGCACAAAAATGTCATGAGTTATAGTACATATCACATCATTAGGAGAGTCAGAATCTAACTCATGGAGGCGGGTGGGAGGGAGAAAATCTCGCCAAGTCCATCTCTGGGAGAATTACTCAATCCTATCCAAGAAAGGGTTATGAAAGACATAAGGTTCAGAAGACCGACTCGAAGGGCCCGTAAACTGGATACCTAGGAGATCCTCACACTCTAAAATCAAGGAAGGAACCGACAAAGATTTAGTGGAGGACTGGCAAACTATCAAGGGAAGGTTGAAAAACTGATTGGAACTAGCATTACCCAACCAACCCTTGGAATCTAGGGTTTTCCCAGGAGGAAACTCAACATAAAAAGGGCACTTCCCAACCATACCTTTAATGGAAAAGCAAGGTAAAGTAATAACAGGTGGTTGGGGTGAAAAATCATGAGAAACCTTCTTGAGGCAAACAATATCTTTACTTGTATTAAAATCTGAGCACATCGGTGGTTGACAATCATCTTCATAACAAGAGTCAAAATGCTCAGAAGGGCACTCGTCAAAAATCTCAAGGTAAGACCGAAAATTATCAAGAGCATTAGGTACTAGGTCATCCTTGGTTTTTTGAAAAGTACAGGGAGAAATCTTATCTCCTTGTTGCCACTGGTCAAAAGTAATCTGTTGTGGTAATTGCAAAGGCAACGTCTGAAGATGACCTTTTATGTCATAGATGGGATCTGTATCATACTTAAATGCATCCCACCTACGTCTCCCAACATGTATGAACTCGTCGAAATCAGCTATGTCAGTATCAGTGTCATAACATGCAGGATCTGAAAATTTTCAAAATTCATCCTCCTCTTCATCATAAGGTAAAGCATCATCAAAAACTAAAGGAGGGTAACTTACTGTTTCTTCCTGTGCAGGGGCTTCGATAGCTTTGGTGTTTTCAGCATGCGTTATTGCTTCATCATCATGAACTGCTTCTTTCTCTTTGATTGCACTGTAAGGAACATCCACTTCGTCCAAGGCTTCCATTTCTTCCTTACTCTCTGAGTCATGGAATAAGGTGTCGTTGGAGGCCCTAGAAGAGAAACAACTAACCTCATCTTCTTTTTGTTGTGCAGGAGAAAAGGGCTCTTGGATTGCT
>WSFP011435616.1:0-21124 GCA_009831015.1 Picea engelmannii
TGAGCTCTGAAATATCGGCATTTCGAGAGTCGAGAAAATGGAGGTGAATTGCATTGGGAATTCCCGATACACGAAATCTCGACGTGCTTGAGTGTTGGGCCCCGAGTCATGGTGAATGGTCACATGGACGAAGGCCAAGAGAAGAGCTAAGGAACTTTAAGCTCTTTTCAGAGTTCGGTAGTTGGGGAGTTAGATTTGGCTCACTCACAAAGTCCTAACATGCAAAATCGCGACACGCCTTTTGTGTGGGCAAGAGGTCACAGTCTGTGGTCGTGTGGAGATGAGGCTCGTGCTTGGTGCTTGTTCGTGCAGGGCGAGTTTCATAAAAGGACCTGTGGATTTGTTCGTAAGATTCCAACAAGCAATCGAAGAGCTGCTTCAGCTCGATAGATTGAAGAACGATCCTTGAGCAGGAGGTCAACGGACCCTGCCGAGGCAAAGGTAGGGGGTATGCATCACATATGGCCCTATATCATTGCCAAAATAATTTATATGGGAGCCTACATAGTTAGCTTACGTACCTGTACTCCCTGCTCACTCAACCTTTATTATATCTCCCATGGTTGTGACCCATAGTTGTCTTAACATTAAGCTAGATCCCTTTTGAAGAACCATTTTTCTTGGAAAATTACCATGACCTCCATGAGGGTAGTGTTTAAATGATAAATCATGAATATGCCATATGTATATATTGGATAATAGTGATAATGTTGATATCTTCCTTTGAGATTAGATATGTGACTCAACTTTATCTAGGATTTCCTCATTTAGTGATCTAGCTCATTTTTGTAATATGGTAGCAGAATATGAAGCCATATTCATATCAAGAGTCTCAGGCCTTTTAAAGACAAGGTTTCCACTCGTGCAACTTTCACACTCTGAGATCCAAAAAGTCTATGCAAGTGTGAAGACCCACAATTTGTTTTTGATAGAGACATATCAAGGGATCACTAGCATGTCTTCTCAAACTCTATAAGATATGATCGATGATCTCTTAGAAGAAGAAAATGGAACCATTGCAAAAGAGACCGAAGGTGATACTCAAGATGAGATGGAATTGTACTCTAGAAACAATCATAGAGGATCAACTAAACACAAGGGGGAGATGGAATGTTACTATTTCAAGAAAATGGGTCATACAACTTGGAACTATAGATTTTGAGCCAATGACATTCTCAAGGGAAATATTAAAGACAAATCACATCTAGTGAATGTAGCCATTGTTGAATATCCACTGAATGTTAACAGTGGTGATGATCTCATTGAATAAACAAAATTCTATGCATTTTAAGAATCCTACGCTTTGAATATAGGATTGGATCCAATGTAGATATGGTTCAGCATGAATGGTTACCCAAATATTTTGGGAGTTTATGAATCTTGGGAATTATACGCTTACAAGGGTCATGAGACAATTTGATATAGCACTATGGATGTAGCACAACATGAATGGTTGTCCAATAATTCAGGAGGTTCAAAATTTGGGAGTTTGGGGTAGTGTAATCTAGGAACTTTTAAATTTAGCTCAGGAGCTACACCTTTATGAGGGTTATGAGGTAGCTTGATGGATCTCTACCTAGTTCAATATTTTTTTTCCAAATACGAAGCTTCTGACGAATGTTTGGTTTTGATGTCTTATCTTTTAGTCACTGTGTTTTGTCTCTAGTTAGTATGTTTTGCTTTCATGTTGTAAGACTTGAGAGGGGGTGTTAGGATATAAGACTCAGTGTGTAATAAAGGAATTTTATGGATTTAGAATATGTGAATGCTTACTTTTTTTGTAAAGTGGTCTATCCCACATTCATAAGTGGAAATGATTTTCTTAGTTAAAAATGATATATAAGGAGGTAAACTCCATTGTAATATATGCACTAGTTGTTCATTGATAATATCATATATTGTGTCATTGTGAGTATCTTCCTTCAAGATTTGATATGTGACTCAATTTTATCTAGGATTTCATCATTTAGTGATCTAGTTCATTTTATAATACTAAGGATGAAAATGGTAAGGTCGTTGCAAGTTTTCAGCCTTCAATTCTAGATATATAGTACAAGTTTCTAAAGCTTGAAGTCAACATTATTGATGATTAGGTCATTTAGTTCTCCAAAAACATGAATTAACATGAAAATTTGAAAGGATGGTGGATGACAGAAAAGTTATTAAGTGACAACATAAAGGTTTATACCCAGCCACATACCTCATGCCTCTGTATGTTAATGAAATTGTCTTAATAAGCAATCTGTATGGAGAAAATGATGCAACACGATTCAACGAGCCTTGAATCCCATTGTTATGCCAAGTGGTAAAGGATGGAAAGATTTTTAATTGGTCATACATCTATCCACAACAATTCCATGAAGGATTTCATCCTATTTATTGGATGTGGTATGTGTTGTAAACAACTTCATAGGCATGGGCTAGTAGTGTGATCCAGGTGGATACTCATGGCCACCCACTTGTTCTACTAATTTAGAATGGTTCCAACTCTTGACATTTTTTCTACAGTTTTTCAGGTCCCAAACTTCCGAGGTCATATTGAGGCCCTAAACAACGTTTTTTCAGCTGGAAACACCCATTATAACGAAAAATATTTATACTAGGCCATTCAAATTTGTACTTATTGGCTAGACCTTTCTGACAGGCTATCGAGAACCCCAAACAAAGATCATATGAAAAAGTTATGCCCCCGAGAAGTTCACATATCGACTCACCACACCGGGGCCCACAAACATTTTGGTGTTTCATCTTCTGGGGTTAGGGTTCTAGATGTCTATGGTTTTATCATTGATTCTTTATGTTAAAAGGCCTTTTTGGCCTCTTTATAATAAACTTCTTATGAATGATCCTAGTTGACATGTCTATCTCTTTAGGCATAAACTAACACCATTCCAACTAGTTTGTGTGCTTTTCATTTTACAGTATTTTGTATTCCATTCATTAATATAATATGAGTTCAATTGTATTATTGTGTTTCTTGCAATACCTCTATGTGTTTCCTTGTTATATCTCTGCCTTCATTCCATTCTTAACATAATTTGGATCAACAGTATCATAGTAATTTTCTCTTTGTTGTTTCTTTGTGCATGTCCCCAACAAGGTCAACCTATCAGTAATTGGGTCTTGAAATGGTTGATCTTGGGGAGGAACACTCTGATCGACCCAAGTATCCTCCCATGGAAAAATAAAATAGAGACGAAGGAGTAGGATATGTTATCAAACTATTGCTCGAGGAAGCCCTCACGCAAGAGAGGAACAAGATGATGGTTAATTTTTCCCAAATACTTCGATGACTGCCAATATCAATGGAGGCACCTTCAACCAACAGTCACTTCAGAGGTGTAATTCCATTCAAGGTACAAGTTAACTCTGATATTCCTTTATTTGAAGGCCATATAGATGTCGATGCTTTGGAAATATGGTTAAGTCTTCTAAAGGGTTATTGTTTTGTCCAAAATTTTTCCAACAGTGAAAAAATCATCTTCGTGCTCTTTAAATCCCTTCCCCATGTTAGATATTGGTGGGAAACGTACTATGAGAAATGTGGCGGAGACGAGTCTGCAATTTTTGGGCCAAAACCCACTTGGGAGGATTTATCGATTCCCTCAAGGAGTAATACTACCCTATTGGAAACTACAATGACCAGTACATGAGATTGACAACTTTGCGTCAGGAGAGAGACCAGACGTTGTGAGAGTACACCAACATCTTCCATACATTGCACACAAAGTTGGGTATTAAATAATATGAGGGGCACATGGTTTTGAAGTACCATAGTAGCCTACATAGGTACATCCAAATAGATATGGATTTCCTGGACATCTCCTCACTAGGAGCTACTTATCGATATGTTGTCAAGATCAAGCAAAAGTTCAAGCAAAAGATTAAGTGGGATTTCAGTTCTGCAAACCCATCACACCAAAAGCACGGTAAAGGTGTTGCTAGCTCCTAGAACAAAGGACAGAGGAAGCATGGCTAGCCCTAAGACAACCATTCCAAGACATAAACAAAGAAGGGTAACAAGAAGTCGAACAAGGACACTAGAAAGTGGTGTGAGTTCCACAAAATCCCTTGGCGCAACACTAATGAATGTTGCTCCAAACAATCATTGTTGACTAAGATGGAAGCCCCAGAGATAGATGTTGGATTAGAATTTGATTCAGAACTTGATAAGGTAAAATAGATCATTGATGTGGAACCCAATGTTACCATCGCTACCACAGAGGTTAGCCAAAGGAACCAGAGGAGCCTAAATAAAGAGAATTACTCTTCTACTCATAGATGTGGGTGAAGGGGACCCTGCTCCATTTATTTATTTCTAGTGATAGCTAGAAGAACCTAATCCTAACATATATCATCAAAAGGTTGAAACTAAAAATGATGCCCACCCTCAATAATACACCACCGATTGGCTCAGTCATGGACAAGACATTTGTGTCAACCAACAATGTCACCTACACTACGACATCAAGCCTTTCAAAGATGAGGTATTGTGTGATGTTTCCCCACTTGAATTTTGTGATGTTGTTTTAGGACAACTATATATGTGGAAGTGTCATGCTATTTATGAATCTAGGCCCCATAGTGTCATTATTACTCAGGGAGGTCAAATCTACAGGGTACTAGAGGTAGTCCCAAATACTGTGTCTCTTTTCTCTCTGCGAAGGAGTGTATAAAGGTGATCTCTTAGACTATGATATTTGTCCTATTTATGGTTCGTTTGGAAGGTGAATGAAAGATCACTTCAACCGCTAGAACCTATGCATAAGGTCTCTCTACACAACATAATTAGGTGGACAAGATAGTAGAAGAACACGAATACATATTTTCCTCACCTACCGAGGTGCCTTTGCACTTTCGAGTAAATCACTCAATTGATTGACACCTGATGCTCCTCTACCTAATGAACTTGTATATAGGTGCTCTATTATGGAGAATGAATAAATAAAACACCATATCCAAGAGCTAATTCTAAAGGGCCACATTAGGCTGAGCTCCTCACCTTGTGGGAGCCCAATTGTTTTGGTACAGAAGAAGGATGGGACACAACGAATTTTTATTAATTACAGATCCCTGAACAAGATCACAGTCAAGAATCAATACCTAATCCCCCAGATTTATGATCTTCTATATCAACTCAAGGGCACCAAATTTTTCAGTAATATTGATATAAAATTAGGATACCACCAGGTGTCGATTGAGAAAATTGATGTATTGAATACAACCTTTAATTCTAAAGAAGTTCTCTTCGAGTGGTTGTTCATGCCCTTCAACTTGACTAATGCCCCAAACACATTCATGTGGATGATGGGTGATATATTGCAACCATTCACAAACTCCTTTTTGGTCGTATATCTCGATGACATCCTCATATTTAGAAAAACATAGGAGGAACATTTGAAGCACATTCAACAGGTCTTGGGCACCCTACAACAACACAAGTTATATGTCAATTTGGAGAAGTGTTCCTTCGGCATGAAGATAATTCAATGTTTGGGATACATTTTGGATGATCATAGTGTGCATGTGGATCCATCCTAGATCCAAGTCATTCACGATTGGATGGCATTGAAGACATTAACCAAGATCTGTAGCTTCTTGGGCCTCACCAACTTCTACTGCAGGTTTGTGTTGGGATCCTCTTATATTTGTTGGGTCCTAAGACATTTGAACAAGGGTTTATCCAAGGCCAAGTTTGTTTGGGTTGCATCAAAATAAAAATCATTTGAGGATTTGAAATTCCACCTCTGCTCAACACCAATCCTTATTCTTCCAGACCTACAACAACCATTTGAGATTGGGCCATATGCTTCAGATTATGCTATCGGTGCATTACTCACTCAACATGGGCATCCAATGGCCTATCACAATGAAACATTATATGATGTTGTTCACAGATACCCCACCTATGACAAAGATATGTACTCAATTGTGCAGGAATGTCGACAATGGAAGCATTGCATTATGGGAAAGGAAATAGTCATCCACACTAATCACAAGCTTCTACAATTTATGTAGACACAAGGGAAGTTACAAAATGACTGGTATCAAAATTTCTCTAAGTACTTGCAACAATTCCACTTGAACATCAAGTACAATAAGGGTAGCACCAACCATGTTACAGAATGCCTCATTCGACCCTCGGTTTTGGCTCTAACCACAATTCTTAACTCTTGTGGGAGGGAGACCTCCGAGTGACCAAAATTATACAACAATGACTCTGACTTTGCTTCTACCTATCAAGCATTGAGTGCAGGAAAACTAGTTTTAGACTTTCATCTCTAGGATGCACTATTATGCCATTTGAGCCATCTATGTGTGCTTCAAGTGAGCATGCAAAAATGATTTCAGAAGCTCATTATAATCAGGTGGCAAGACACTTTCATGTGTAAAAAACAATGGCAGTGTTACAAAAGATTTTTTAATGGCCAAATATTCGACAAGATGTCAGCAAGTATATCAGATCCTGCACTGCCTCCTCCATTTCCAAACTTTCCATTAAGAAAAAAGGGTTGTACACCGCTCTTCCTACTCCTGATAGGCCTTGGGATTCCATCTCCATGGATTACATGTTCGGTCTACCTTCAACCAAGCATGGTAATGATTGTGTCTTCATGGTCATTGATCGATTCTCTAAGATGGAAGTTTTGACACCCTACAAGAATAATATCATAGTTGACGCCACTGCTAATCTCTTCTTTGAGCATGTTTGGGTTCATTTTGGGCTCCCACAGAACATTTTTTTAGATAGAGAAAGTAGGTTCCTGATTACTTTCTAGTCCATCCTATGGTGTTTAATGGACACAAAGCTGACCAAATCCACTTCTTTCCACCCACAGACTGTTGGAAAAACAAAGGTAGTCAATAGGATTATTTTTCATATCCCGAGGATTTACAATTCAAAACATCCATGCACATGGGATGCGATCCTTCCTTATGTTCAACATAACTGCAACCAATCCCTCCACAACTTTATTGGCCACTAAACGTTTTAGGTGTGCTTGGGGTTCCAGCCATTGGCCCCCATTGAAGTAGCTCTACCCATTGAAGTTGCATAGGAGGATTCCTCCCATGCTCAGATCGAGGCTAATCGAATAACCAATTTTTTTGAATGAATCTAGCACATCCAAAAACAAGTTCATGATATTTTGTAGAAATCCAACACCAAGTACAAGTAACGCTACAATCAACATCAGATACCAAACAAGTTTTAGGTGGGAGATAAGACATGGTTGCATTTGTAGAAAGAGTGCCTCACAAGACCCCATAAGAAGCTCCACCCACTCTGATATGTCACTTACACCATCACCAAGGTTGTGGGTGAGAATTCTTTTGAATTAAGTATTGCCCCATTCCTTGGCTTGCAACCCATATTTAATGTGGAATTGCTTCGACCATATTTTCCACCTCTCCTGCACTTCGAACGTGGCTGAGAACTTGGCCCCTACATAAATCAATCTTAAATGCATTGAATATGTGACCTTTGATTAGATCGTGGACACCAAGATGAAGGGAACCCACCAACAAAACATACAATCCTATAAGGTCTTCAAAGTAGGGAAACTTATTCACCAAGGAAAGTGGCTCACTAGGAGTCAAATTCAATAGAATTTTCCCCATATGATGGAGGAAATTGACGTAATTGGGACCATTTATTCCTAAGGGGGGAGGACTGATCTAGGTGGATACTTATGGTCACCCACTTGTTCCACTAATTTATAATGGTTCTACATCTTGTCAATTTTCCTGCAGTTTTTTGAGTCCCAAACTTCTAGGGTTGTTTTGAGGCCCTAAACAAYGTTTGTTTGTGTGAAAACACCCAATATGTAGTCGTAGGAAAATATTGGACCATTGGGAATGTGTACTTCTCATATTGAACTTTTTGATGGGATACCGAGTGCCATAAATGGAGATCATATGAAAAATTTGTGCCCTCGGGAAGTTGATGTATCAACTAACCACATTGGGGCCCACAAACCTTTTGGCGTTTCATCTTCTGGGGTTATGGTTTTGGATGTTTAGGGTTTTATCATTGATTCTTTATGTTAAAATTCATTTTTTTCCCTCTTTTTAATCATCTTCTTGTGAATGAGTGTAGCTGACACATCTCTCTCTTCAAGGATAATCTACCACCATTCTGGCTAGTTTGTGTGCTTTGCATTTTATAGTCTTTTGTATTCCATTCATTAATAGAATCTAATTTCAATTGTATTATTTTGTTTCTTGCAATACCTCTATTGTTTTCCTTGTTATATCTCTTCCTTCATTTCATTCTCAACATAATCCAGATCATAGTGGTAGCCAAATGACAAGCCAATATGCGTTTATTTCTAGATCCTATGGGAGGATAAATATATGAATGAATACAAGTGTATCTTTGATCACTTCATAGATATTATCTACACCCTCATCTTCTAAAATCCACCTCCTTATATGACAAAGAAACAATGAAAGTGATAATCACACTAGGGGAATTGTATGTAATGTAAGATATTCTATATATCAAAGTGTTCAGTGATACAAACCCCCACATTTATTACCTAAGTTCATTCCAAACATTTTGGATATATCTTACTAGAATGTTTTGCACAAATTTGGTACTTCTCTAACTAAATACAAGAAATATTTTTGGTCTCCTCTTTCACTATACATGGTATCATATGGCATGAGTAATGTTAAATCTACCAAAACTAAAGGTGAAGCCTTTGCACCTTATCATTTTGGCAAGAAAAGGTTTAAGATACATGAACATATTAACATAGTAGTTAGACATTGGACTATTCTCAAATGTAACAGGCCATATCAACATGAAACCTAGTGAGAAGAAGAGATCTATAGAAGGGTCGGGTATTATGAAGAAATACCGGAAAGAATAGGTCATAAATGCAAAGAATGGAGGGAAAGGAAAAATAAAGAGGAAGAGAACGAAAAGAAAAAATATTAAGAAGCTATGGATAAGGCTATAGAACGAGAACACAAAAGAAAAAAGAAGAAGATTCTAAAGTTAGAGTAGATTTCTAATTAATGGAAAAATAAGAAATAGAATAGGAAGTTGAGAAGGATAACCAAAGATGAGAAGAAGTAGAGAATGAAACAAAAATACAAGAGGAATCTAATAAAAATAGAATTGAAGATGAGATTCTAGCTAATGAGACAAAATTAGTTGTAGAAGCCAAGTCCAAAGAATAAGAAGAGTAGAAGAAGAGAGAACAGGATCAAAGAATTGAAATATACCAAACATGTGGAGAAACAACAAAAACACAAGAATCAATTCCCCCAAAGATGTTAGATATTTCTATAATGCAAACAATTATAGGAGGTCACATTCCCTTTTTAGGATTGATCACAGGAAAATCTTCGTAGGAAAACATGAGAAAAGTGCCCATCCTCAACTCATTTGGCTTTGACAAAAGAAAAAAGAAAAAAAAATAGGTATTAAGGTAGACCCATACAAAGTTGAAGATTTCAATTGACCAGGAACTAATTGTTACTACAAAGACTCTTTTCATTAACATAATATATTCAAACCCCATATTAAAAACTTAAATTGGTGTTTCTTTCATTCAAGAGAATGAGTCTAATGTGGTTAAAATGGTGAAATCAATCAGAACAATGTAAAAAATGAGAATTAGGTTTTTTATTATAAATCACATGTAGAAAGCATCACTAAGTATAAGGAATCTGATATGCAAGCAAAATATGAGTCAAATGTGGCCCAAAGGCTGGTATATAAAAAGATACAAGACTTGTAGCTTTATTCTTCACAATTCCTAACCTTTTCAAACAAACTGAAGGAGAAGAAAGTACAACAAGGAGTAAAAAAAGGTTTTGATCAAGTTAGAAAATGGAAAGAAGAAGAAATAGTATCCCCTTAAGATAACTCAAGGAAGAGTAGCAAGGAAATCGAGTTTAACATTGTAGCTCTGGCTAATTAGAAATTATCATGTATAAAATTGCATAATAACATGGATAGTTGTTTTAGTAAATATCATCAACTATGGGAATGAGCTGAGAGAGTGATCCGAAAATGTCACATTCCTTCATTGGGTGAGTCAAGTGCACCAAGAAAAAAAGAGGAATGTATGGAATAATTGGAGAAAAATATAAACTTGGAAACGACGATTATAGAAACAACTCTAGGAATAACTAAGGCCAAGTTGAAGGAATAGATTTGGATTCCATCAAAAGAAATAAATTAATTAATTCATTCCTCAACACATTACAAATTGGTATGGAACATGTTTCTCATGAAATAGAACCTTTAGATTAAAGCCCAAAAATATTGGTACTAGCCTATGTGATGCAGTGCCCCCACCTCAGCAGGGTCTGTTGACCTCCCGGTCTCTGGATCTTCTCAATATTCGAGCTGGAGCAACTCTTCGATTCCCTGCTGGAATCTTCAAGAAATGTCCACAAGTCCTTCTCACGAAACTCAGTCGTGCGAACAAGCACCAGGCACAAGTTTCTCTCACGTGACCATAGGCTATGACCACACGCCTAACAAAAGGCGCTTTGTGATTTGGGTCCTTGGGTGTTCAATTTCCAAGTCACCCAACTCTCTTGAGTCCCGATCTCCCGATTTTAGAATTCTCCCTAAGACCAAATCTGATCGTCCTGTGATTTCCTCGATCGACGACTGCGATCGTTTCATGATTACATGACTTTAGGGGTTGGTTCACCTCTGTTTCCCTGATCCCTGATTTCCTGATATTTGTGAGTGTCAGATCGACAGCTCACGACTCTCTTCAATCGATGAATGTGATCAATTCACGATTTCACGTTTCGCGTATTTGGAAGTATCCTTACCTTCGTTCTCCGGATATCCAAAATCACGATGAAACTAGATCAACGACCCATATTCTTCCTTTGATCAATGGCTGTGATCAAGTCACGATTACGCATTTCATGACTTTGAGGGTCTCCTTACCTCTGTTCTCCCAATAGATGAAACTGTGATGGCGCTAGATCAATGGTCCAGATATTCTCTTCGATCAACGACTGTGATCATGTCTGGATTTCATGTTTCAGGACTTTGGGGGTCTCCCTACCTCCATTCTCCCGATATCCAAAACAACGATGGCGCTAAATCAACGGTCTAGATATTCTCCTTTGATCAACGGTTGTGATCAAGTCAGGATTTCATGTTTCACGACCTTTCCTCTTATGGAGTCCCTTCGACACTTAGTCGAATTCCAAATCTGTGCGCTCCTTGCAACAGAATCCTACACAAGACTTGGTTCTTGCAGATGAATGTGCACACCTTGTAGCAGTCGCTTTGTACTCCTTGCAAAGGGAAAGTCTCATGTTATCTCTCTTGAGATTCGGAATTGAAACCGATCCCATCACGCACTCCTTGTGTTATGTGTGCACACTTTGCACTCACTAAACAAAAGAGAAACAATTGAAACTCATACTAACATTCACAACTTCATCCATTCATAACGAAATTCATTCATTTATGAAAACTCAATAACATAGAATCACAAACAGTAACAACATCACACATTTGGATCAAGTTTCTTTGTTATATTCATTCAGAAAATAAAAATGGCTACAACTATTCTCAAACAGTAAATAAAACTCAAAAACTCATACTAACTCGCAGCAGCCTCATTTGGGCGTACAAAACCTCTATTTATCTCAGAGGGTCCTTAGGGTTCCCCCCAACTAGTCGACTACTCGAAAAACAAAAAAAACTCTAACTTCTACCTAAGTTCAGTTACATTCAAGACTCAGGGTGAAACTCTCGGATCACTCGTGATCATCTGCTCCCAATCATTTGATCTTATTCCGTTTTCCCAATCATCTCCAAAAGATTCAGAGTAACTCCCAGCGTTTGAGATTCTGAAATGATTCCTAGGTGTAGAGTTGTCCTGCCACGCGTGCTTAATGACGATGCTCCTGCATCATACTCTTCCTGGACAAAAATTCATGGACTCCTGTCCATGAGCTCCTACACCGAAATTCCATGCTTCTGGATATCAACTTCATTTTCCCAACTGGCATCCTCTATTGGGTGTCCCTTCCACTTAACCAGATATTCAAGATAGGTCTTCCTCCTGCTCTTCTTGTCAATTCTCTAATCGATGATCTTATTCATTTGTGGTTTTTCTACTACAGGCATTTGTTTCTCCCACTGAATCTTATCTTGATATTTTGATCCCTCTGCATCATCTTTCCAATAAGGATATAGGTCTGAAACATTAAATATGGGCGGTATGCGCACATCATCTGGAAACTCAATCTCATAGGTGTTTGCATCAAACTTCTTCATGATCTTACATGGCCCTATATTCTTCATTTTTAACTTGTTATACATTCCCTTAGGGAACCTCTCTATCTTGAGATGTTCCAGAACCTGATCTCCTACTTCAAATTGAAGTTCTCTGCGGTGTTGATAAACTCTGCACTTGTACTCTTGGCTAGAGTTCTGTAATTGTCCTCTGATCTGGCTATGGAGATTTTGCATTCCTGCAGCAAAATATTCTGGTGCAACGCTTCTGATCTCACTCTGTCCCAACTCTCTCAACTCAGATACTCCCCTGGGTTGAAATCCATACAATGTTTGGAATGGGCTCTTTCCAGTGCTCCTGTTTGGTGAGTCATTGTATTTAAATTAAGCTTGCAGAAGAATCTTATCCCACTGGTTATGATGCACAGTGACCAGAATCCTCAAAAAGTTTCCCAAACTTCTGTTTACCACCTTATTCTGTCCATATGTCTGAGGATGATAAGGTGAGATGAAGGACATATCCGTCCCCAACTTATTCCATAGTGTTCTCCAAAAATGACCAACAAATTTTGTGTCTCTGTTCAAGTCGATGCTTATGGGTAGGCCGTAAAGTCTCACAACTTCCTTGAAAAATAGATTTGCAACATGTGTTGCATCACTGGTCTTCTGGCATGGGATAAAGTGTGCCATATTTGAAAATCTATCCACCACCACAAATATGGAATCACATCCTCTTTGTGTTCTTGGCAGTCCTAACACAAAATCCATGCTTATCGCATCCCAAGGCCTCTCTGGTATCGACAATGGTTGATACAATCCACTATTTTGTGTCAGTCTTTTTGCATATTGGCAGATTCTACACCTGTTCACAAATTTCACCACTTATGTTCTCATACCTAGCCAATAGTATGAACTGCTCAACTGTGCGAATGTTTTATCATGGCCGAAATGTCCAACCAATCCTCCACTATTTTTCTCCTTCAAAAGGTTGTCCCTCATTAAACATTTTGGTATGCATAATTGATTGCCCTTGAACAAAAATCCCTCTTGAATCATATACTCTACCCACTGGCTCCTATCTCTCAACACATGATTCGCGCATGATTCATATGCCTCCTTGAAATCTAGATCATCACTGTACATTTCCTTAAGGTGTCCAAACCCCAAGGTCTTCACCTGAAATTCTTTCAGAATCAAACATCTTATGCTCAATGCATCAACAACTTTGTTATCATTCCCAACAATATGTTTTATGACAAAAGTAAAATTTTGCATAAATTCAATCCAGTTTGCATGCTTCTAATTTAATTTTTCCTGTCTGGTTATGAATTGTAAAGCTTGGTTATTACTGTACAAGACAAATTCCTGTGGGACAAGGTAATGTCTCCATTTCTTCAAGGCTTGAATTATGGCATAAAATTCCTTATGATATGTGGAGTATTTTCTCTTAGTCTCATTCAACTTCTCACTGAAATAGGCAACCGGTCTATTATCCTGGCTCAAAACTGCTCTAATTGAAACTCCACTTGCATCACATCTCACCTTAAATGTCTTTTCAAAATTTGGCAAGACCATAATTGGTCGTTCTGTTATCTTCTCCTTTAGTATATTGAAGCTCCTCTCGGCCTCCTCTGTCCATTTAAAAGACTTGTGCTTCTTATTCACTGTATCCATCATTGGTGCACAAATTCCACTGAAATATTTGATGAACTTCCTATATAAACTTGATAATCCATGGAAGCTTCTTACCTCAGACATGATTCTTGGTGATGGCCATTCTTTCACTGCTTTCACCTTTTATGGATCCATCTTCAACTCATTTGAAGAGATCACAAAACCCAAGTAAATGAGTTCGGTGTTCATAAAAGAGGACTTCTTCAGATTTATCAGTAGATTCTAATGTTGTAGTCTTCTCATCACTAGTGCTAGGTGTCTCAAATGCTCCTCTTTAGTCTTTCTAAATATCAGTATATCGTTCAGATATACAACTACAAACTTGGCAATGAAATCTTTCAATATTTCATTCATCAACCTCATAAAAGTACTTGGGGCATTTGTTAATCCAAATGACATAACAAGCCATTCATACAAACCTTCATTTGTCTTAAAGGTTGTCTTCCACACATTACCTTCTCTCATTCTTATCTGGTGATATCCTCTTTTCAAATCTATCTTAGAAAAGAAGTTTTATCCACTTAGACAGTCCATCAAATCATCCATTCTTGGCAAAGGAAATCTATACCTGATGGTGATCTTGTTAATGGCTCTTGAGTCAGTACACATTCTCCATCCTCCATCTTTATTTGGACTCAACACAGTTGACACTACGCATGGACTGAATCTCTCTCTAACCAACCCTTTGTCTAACAATTCCTGGACTTGGTTCTTTACCTCCTCATTCTCTCGAGGTGTCAGTCTGTATGTTGATTTGTTTGGCAGACTTGCTCCTGGTATTATATCAATATGATAGCTAATACTTCTGATGGGTGGTAATGAGTTAGACAGCTCATCCACCACTATGTCAGCAAAATTATCCAACAATTCATGAATTTCTTCAGGAAAATCATCCATCGAAGTACTTGTAAGGAAAACTCTAGGTTTCCTCACCACAAAAAACTGCATCTCCTGTCCTTTCTTAACTTCGCTCAGGAGTTCCTTCCCACTCATGAAAAGTATGCTTGTGTTGGCTTCCTCTTTTTCTTTCTTCTCCTCTATTGGTAGAAACATGTGTGTCCTACCATTCTTCTCCAAGGTGTATATATTCTTCCTCCCATCATGAATGACATTTCTTTCAAACTTCCATGGTTTTCCCAACAAAATATGGCACACATCCATGGGAATTATATCACATAGAATTTCATCTCTATATCCTCCTATTTTAAATTCAACCAAGCATTGTTTAGTAACCATTACCTGGTGTCCTTTCTGCAACCATGAGACTTTGTATGGATTTGGATGTGCAGTTGTCTCCAGCTCCAATTTCTCCACCATCTTTGTGGATACTACATTGTTAGTACTCCCACTGTCAATTATCACCTTGCAGACTTTGTCCTTAGTCTTGAAAGTTGTCTTGGAGATATTGTTTCTCTTCACTGGCTTCTCAACTTATGCCTCTAGTTTTAAGAGAACTTTTCTCAATATCAGGGATGTTCCATCCTCTTCTCCTTCTGCTTCAACATTTCTTATCTGTGCTTCTGAAATGTGAGCTTCACCTTCTCCTTCTTTCTTTCTCTCATGACATTCCCAAGACTTATGTCCTGCCTTTCCACAGGTGTAACATCTCACTTCTCTCCTCTACCACTTCCTCTTCCTTTGGAAGAACTTCTTCCACCATATTTTATTCCTCGGGAACTTCCTCCTCTTTCCGAGTGACTATGTGGTTTCTCAGTCTCATCTTTGGATTTTTGTGCCTTGTCCTGGGAAAATCCCTTGCCTTTGTTCGGAACAAGGCTTCTACCGTTGCCTGACTGATTTTGTTTTTTTGCCAACTTCTCCTCTACCTTCAGTGAAAACCGATAAGCATCCTCCACTATCCTTACTGACGTCATGTTGATCACATCTTGTATTTCATACCTCGGGCCATTTATATACCTGCCAACTTTTTCTTCATCCTTCTCTCTTTGTCCGGTTTTGATGTTCATCTTATAGAACTCCTCTATGTATTCTTTAACCATTATACCCTTCTGTCTCAAGTTCTGCAATTTCCTAAACAAATTGATCTGGTAATATTTGGGCATGAATTTTTCCTTGAGCTTGGCTACCATTTTGTCCCAATTCTTTATCTTTTGTTTTCCCTTGCTTCTCCTCTCATCCCACAGCTCATCCCACCATAGTGTTTCTTGTCCTTTGAATCTAGTGACAACACGTATCACCCTTTTCTCCTCATCGACGTCTTCATAGTCGAAATATTTATCCATGGATCATACCCAATCCAACATCTCTTCAACATCCAAATTGCCTTTGTACATTGGGACCTCTATCTTGGCTCTAGCTCCCAATCTGGAAATTGCTCTTAGCAAGTGTTCTTCGGCAACATTTTCTCCTGCAACTTCTTCGACTTATAATTCTTCACTCTCTACATCGCTGATGTCTCCAACATCAAGTGCTCTTCCTTGCGATGCCTCCATTGCCTCCAATATTGCATGAATTTCTCGCATCTCCCTTTCTACAGCCCGATTGGATAAAGGTTGTTCCACTTGGCTCCTCGATGGCATTGTGTCGACTATATCTCACACACAGAGTGTATCTTCGAGTTATATTGTCTCCTTTATCTCCTTCACCTTAAATATACAGACGAAAATCTGCTCTGATACCAATTGATGCAGTGCCCCCACCTCAGCAAGGTCTGCTAACCTCCCGGTCTCTGGATCTTCTCAATATTTGAGCTGGAGAAACTCTTCGATTCCCCGATGGAATCTTCAAGAAATGTCCATATGTCCTTCTCATGAAACTCCTCCATGCGAACAAGCACTAGGCACAATTTTCTCTCACACAACCATAGGCTATGACCACAGACCTAACAAAAGGTGCTTCGTGCTTCGGTTCCTCGGGTGTTCTGTTTCCAAGTCACCCAACTCTCTTGAGTCCTGATATCCTGATTTCTGAATTCTCCTTAAGACCAAATCTGACAGTCCTACGCTTTCCTTGATCGATGGCTGCGATCGTTTCATGGTTTTGCGACTTTGGGGGTTGGTTCACCTTCGTTCTCTCAATCCCCAATTTCTCGATATTTGCGAGCGTCAGATCGATGGCTCACGAATTTCTTCGATCGATGATTGCGATCAAGTAGTGATTTTGCGTTTCGCGGCGTTGGGATTCTCCTTACCTTTGTTCTCCTGATAGCCGAAATCGCGATGGAACTAGATCAACGACCCAGATTCTTCCTTTGATCAATGGATGTGATCAAGTCGTAATTTCGTGTTTCATGAATTTGAGGGCATCCTTACCTTCGTTCTCCCGATAGCCGAAACCACGATGGCGCTAGATCAACTGCCCAGATCTTCTCTTCGATCAACGACAATGATCATGTCGGGATTTCACATTTCACGACTTTGGGGGTCTCCCTACCTCCATTCTCTTGATAGCTAAAACCATGATGGCACTAGATCAATGGTACATAGCTTCTCCTTTGATCAATGGCTATGATCAAGTTAGGATTTTATGTTTTGCGACTTTGCCTCTTATGGAGTCCCTTCGACACTTAGTTGAATTCCAAATCTGTGCGCTCCTTACAATAGATTCCTATGCAAGACTTGGTTCTTGCGGATGACTGCGCATTCCTTGTAGCAGACGCTTTGTACTCCTTGCAAAGGGAAAGTATTGTGCTATCTCTTTTGAGCCTCATAATCGAAATCGATCTCATCACACACTCCTTGTGTTATTTGTGCACACCTTGCACTCACTCAATAGAAGAGAAACAATTGATGCTCATACTAACATTCATAGTTTCATCCATTCATAACGAAATTAATTCATTTATGAAAACACAATAACAAAGAATCACAAACAGTAACAACATCACACATTTGGATCAATTGTATCTATTATATTCATTCGGAAAATAAAAATGGCTTCAACTATTCTCAAACAGTAAATAAAGCTCAAAAACTCATACTAACTTGCAGCAGCCTCATTTGGGCGTACAAAACCTCTATTTATCTCAGAGGGTCATTAAGGTTCCCCCCAAATACTCGTCTACTTGAAAAACGGAAAAAAATCTAACTACTACCTAAGTTCAGTTACATTCAAGACTCAGGGTGAAACTCCCAGATCACTCGTGAGCATCCGCTCCCCAATGTTTGATATTCTGAAATGATTCCCAGGTGTCGAGTTGTCCTACCACACATGCTTGCTAATGATTCTCCTGCATCACTATGGGAAACTTACAGGGAACACCCATTGTCACCTCAGTAACTACCTCTCACTTTTGGTTGGTTCTCCTCCAACTCAAGGGGGGTATACCTAAGTGGGATTACTAAACCTAAATAATGAGCACAGGGTTATATAAGAGAATAACTTTCGTAAAACAATGTATTATATACTTTATAGGAATAAATGATGGTATATTTCTAAGAAAAATGTTAATCCAAGGGTTATGTATTTAAATAATACAAACAAATAGGGCTTGACATCATATGGAAGAATACATAGTTAAGTCATAAATGTTGTGCAATGACTAATCCGAGAAGATCTTTTAGGTTATTAGAGTAAATTAGGGCCCTTATACAAGATGAACCATCAATACTAATAATATGTATCCAATAGATAATATTCAACCATATAGTATTGAAGGAAGGACCATAATATTATATTATAAGGAAAATAACCAAGAAAGACAACCTTCAAATGAACAGACAAACCAAGCTACAAGTTACATATTCAATAGAAACCTCACAGGATTAAATGAGTCACTAACACATGCCACGTTATATCTTTTATTATAAAAAATATTCTTCAACATCCACAAGTACATCAAGAGTCGAGGAAGGTTTAAAACCTCACACTTAGTCTCTTCTCATGTGATAATTTTTTCCTCCTACAAATTATCCCATCAAGAAGATACAATAGCTACTCAACATAAAACCCAAAATATCCAAAAGATTAAAAAATGGAAAGAAATCATCACACATTATTTCTTGTACATTTAATTCCACCTCCTACATGATCTTCAATTAATATTAGATGGATTTTCACTTATCGATCCCACCATGAAAAATGAGGGAGAGAGATAGACCCTTTATAAGATCTTAGATCCATCTCCTCTTACAATAAAACATGATATTTTTCTAGATCCACTAGTCTCTCCGAGAACAAATGATACAATAATATTGGAGTCTTCTATATCAATGTTTTTCTCCAAAGAAAATATATGACTTCTCAACCTCCTTAACAACCTTTCCCAAATATATCTAAAAGTGGTTTTAGATCCACTCCTCACTCCCAAAAATAACACTAAAGTATTGGAAAAATATTATATCCATAATATAAGGAAAATTATAATATTTATTCACAAGTAATCCCCTTTAAGAGATTCCCTTTAAAAGATGGTAATCCCTCTTCTTGGGCCAATTCACAAAAAATGATGAATGCATATTTGCTAGTCTCTTGATATTTGCACCAAAATCCTCCAAATGGGGATTTAACAAAACCCCCTAAATTGTGTATTAGGATAAATTTTATTGAAGCATCTGTAGAGGACTCTTAAGATGATGGACACCTTTTAATAAAGCTAAAAACTCCTCATAAAATGGATCTGATGAAGTTCTCTCAGAAGGGTGTGGTGTGCAAGGATGGCTATAACCACTTGCCTAAAGTGGGATGACCTAAAAAAAATTAGCCCATGACCAAGTTTTGAGGATCCTTGGTCAGGTTTGACCTATTTTTGGGACTTCGACAGGCTATCGAAGTCGGAGTGCAAGACGAAATGGAGATCACAGGATCTCGGCCCCTTTTAGGGCCCTTTTTGGGATTCGAGATTATGTAATGGGTATGGGGATGTCGACCCATGGGTTTACCCATGCTTAGGCCTATTTTGTAAAGTATAAATAGAAGGTTGAGAGATGTAGGAAGTAGTTCAATCTATGTGATCGAAAGTGCTAAGTGTTGAGTGGAGATTTCTTTTGTGCATACTGTATGAGGCTTGGAGAGCTCAGTACAAGCGAGTGTAAGAGATTGAGAAGAGGCTTAGTGTTGTAACCTAGCCCGAGGAAGGAGGATCTAGTGAGGTGCGCAGATCTCCTGTCCTCTGCAGAGTAGGGTTTTTTTGGCTTTGTGCATGTCACTAATTGAAGAAGATAATAAAGAAGATGAAGAGTTGGTGGACGTAGCCCCAGGGTGGGGGTGAACCACGCACATGTTGTTTTTCTCTGCTTTGTGCGATGTATTGATGTGTTTATATATTAACTTACTTAGTTCTTCGATATAGATGAATGGTAGATAGATATGTGAATGCTATGTGCTAAATAGTATGGATGAATACTAGATATGGCCTATGTGGATGTGCTTAGTGCTTGAATATAGTAGATCTAGTTAAATATCGCAATGCTCTATAATTAGGGTTTAACTGGATTGTAAACTAAGATTGGATATTGATGAACTATAATTGATAAGTGAGATGTTAAGGTGTTACAGTCACAGATCTGTGTCTCAGCTAAGGTTGGAGACATTGGAGTCCTGCAACCACCTCTGCCTCTACCTCGGGTGAGACTTCATCTGCTTCGCAGGTGTTGCCTAAAGGGCCGGTAGTTAGGGTTTTTTGGTGCGTTGTTGTAGCGTTGAACCCTGGGTTTTCTCATGTGCCAACAAATGGTTCCGTTGTCGGGACTAAAACTGTGATTGCAGAGAAATGAGGAAGAAGAAGCTATGTGTGAAGATCTGACCTGAAACTGTGAAATCTCTGTGCATAGATCTGTTTCCCTAGTGCGCAACATTTCACTTGACCTCTGAATCTCTGTGCCAAGAAGAAAGGTTAGATTTGAAGAAAAGAGGTAAGATCTAAAAGATTTGTGCTCTAAGAAAGGTAAATGTGAGATTTTTTTTTCCTAAAGAGGTAAGATCTACAAGCTTTGTGCTCTGATAAAGGTAAGAATAGTGAAATTGTTTAGATATGGAAGCTTTGTGCTCTGCTGAAGATAATATTAGTGGAAATTTTTGTTTCTAAAGTATGGATCTAGGTATGTTTGATAAGATTTCTCCTAGCTTGAAAACTAGGGCACTAATAGATGAAAGAAGATTTGATATGAGTAGATCTGATAAGAATAGTGAAAGATATGTTATACCTATGCATAGAGAGAATGTTTGGACTAACAAATGGATGCAGGATCCTAGAAAGAATTTTTTGCAGGTTAGCTACTATGATCCTAGTGCGCAGTACAAGAAAGGTTGGGGATCATT
>WSFP011435617.1:0-21124 GCA_009831015.1 Picea engelmannii
AATGATCCCCAACCTTTCTTGTACTGCGCACTAGGATCATAGTAGCTAACCTGCAAAAAATTCTTTCTAGGATCCTGCATCCATTTGTTAGTCCAAACATTCTCTCTATGCATAGGTATAACATATCTTTCACTATTCTTATCAGATCTACTCATATCAAATCTTCTTTCATCTATTAGTGCCCTAGTTTTCAAGCTAGGAGAAATCTTATCAAACATACCTAGATCCATACTTTAGAAACAAAAATTTCCACTAATATTATCTTCAGCAGAGCACAAAGCTTCCATATCTAAACAATTTCACTATTCTTACCTTTATCAGAGCACAAAGCTTGTAGATCTTACCTCTTTAGGAAAAAAAAATCTCACATTTACCTTTCTTAGAGCACAAATCTTTTAGATCTTACCTCTTTTCTTCAAATCTAACCTTTCTTCTTGGCACAGAGATTCAGAGGTCAAGTGAAATGTTGCGCACTAGGGAAACAGATCTATGCACAGAGATTTCACAGTTTCAGGTCAGATCTTCACACATAGCTTCTTCTTCCTCATTTCTCTGCAATCACAGTTTTAGTCCCGACAACGGAACCATTTGTTGGCACATGAGAAAACCCAGGGTTCAACGCTACAACAACGCACCAAAAAACCCTAACTACCGGCCCTTTAGGCAACACCTGCGAAGCAGATGAAGTCTCACCCGAGGTAGAGGCAGAGGTGGTTGCAGGACTCCAATGTCTCCAACCTTAGCTGAGACACAGATCTGTGACTGTAACACCTTAACATCTCACTTATCAATTATAGTTCATCAATA
This sequence comes from Picea engelmannii, assembly GCA_009831015.1. Classification (NCBI taxonomy): domain Eukaryota; kingdom Viridiplantae; phylum Streptophyta; class Pinopsida; order Pinales; family Pinaceae; genus Picea; species Picea engelmannii. Next base: position 808 of record WSFP011435617.1, read on the forward strand.
TCCAATCTTAGTTTACAATCCAGTTAAACCCTAATTATAGAGCATTGCGATATTTAACTAGATCTACTATATTCAAGCACTAAGCACATCCACATAGGCCATATCTAGTATTCATCCATACTATTTAGCACATAGCATTCACATATCTATCTACCATTCATCTATATCGAAGAACTAAGTAAGTTAATATATAAACACATCAATACATCGCACAAAGCAGAGAAAAACAACATGTGCGTGGTTCACCCCCACCCTGGGGCTACGTCCACCAACTCTTCATCTTCTTTATTATCTTCTTCAATTAGTGACATGCACAAAGCCAAAAAAACCCTACTCTGCAGAGGACAGGAGATCTGCGCACCTCACTAGATCCTCCTTCCTCGGGCTAGGTTACAACACTAAGCCTCTTCTCAATCTCTTACACTCGCTTGTACTGAGCTCTCCAAGCCTCATACAGTATGCACAAAAGAAATCTCCACTCAACACTTAGCACTTTCGATCACATAGATTGAACTACTTCCTACATCTCTCAACCTTCTATTTATACTTTACAAAATAGGCCTAAGCATGGGTAAACCCATGGGTCGACATCCCCATACCCATTACATAATCTCGAATCCCAAAAAGGGCCCTAAAAGGGGCCGAGATCCTGTGATCTCCATTTCGTCTTGCACTCCGACTTCGATAGCCTGTCGAAGTCCCAAAAATAGGTCAAACCTGACCAAGGATCCTCAAAACTTGGTCATGGGCTAATTTTTTTTAGGTCATCCCACTTTAGGCAAGTGGTTATAGCCATCCTTGCACACCACACCCTTCTGAGAGAACTTCATCAGATCCATTTTATGAGGAGTTTTTAGCTTTATTAAAAGGTGTCCATCATCTTAAGAGTCCTCTACAGATGCTTCAATAAAATTTATCCTAATACACAATTTAGGGGGTTTTGTTAAATCCCCATTTGGAGGATTTTGGTGCAAATATCAAGAGACTAGCAAATATGCATTCATCATTTTTTGTGAATTGGCCCAAGAAGAGGGATTACCATCTTTTAAAGGGAATCTCTTAAAGGGGATTACTTGTGAATAAATATTATAATTTTCCTTATATTATGGATATAATATTTTTCCAATACTTTAGTGTTATTTTTGGGAGTGAGGAGTGGATCTAAAACCACTTTTAGATATATTTGGGAAAGGTTGTTAAGGAGGTTGAGAAGTCATATATTTTCTTTGGAGAAAAACATTGATATAGAAGACTCCAATATTATTGTATCATTTGTTCTCGGAGAGACTAGTGGATCTAGAAAAATATCATGTTTTATTGTAAGAGGAGATGGATCTAAGATCTTATAAAGGGTCTATCTCTCTCCCTCATTTTTCATGGTGGGATCGATAAGTGAAAATCCATCTAATATTAATTGAAGATCATGTAGGAGGTGGAATTAAATGTACAAGAAATAATGTGTGATGATTTCTTTCCATTTTTTAATCTTTTGGATATTTTGGGTTTTATGTTGAGTAGCTATTGTATCTTCTTGATGGGATAATTTGTAGGAGGAAAAAATTATCACATGAGAAGAGACTAAGTGTGAGGTTTTAAACCTTCCTCGACTCTTGATGTACTTGTGGATGTTGAAGAATATTTTTTATAATAAAAGATATAACGTGGCATGTGTTAGTGACTCATTTAATCCTGTGAGGTTTCTATTGAATATGTAACTTGTAGCTTGGTTTGTCTGTTCATTTGAAGGTTGTCTTTCTTGGTTATTTTCCTTATAATATAATATTATGGTCCTTCCTTCAATACTATATGGTTGAATATTATCTATTGGATACATATTATTAGTATTGATGGTTCATCTTGTATAAGGGCCCTAATTTACTCTAATAACCTAAAAGATCTTCTCGGATTAGTCATTGCACAACATTTATGACTTAACTATGTATTCTTCCATATGATGTCAAGCCCTATTTGTTTGTATTATTTAAATACATAACCCTTGGATTAACATTTTTCTTAGAAATATACCATCATTTATTCCTATAAAGTATATAATACATTGTTTTACGAAAGTTATTCTCTTATATAACCCTGTGCTCATTATTTAGGTTTAGTAATCCCACTTAGGTATACCCCCCTTGAGTTGGAGGAGAACCAACCAAAAGTGAGAGGTAGTTACTGAGGTGACAATGGGTGTTCCCTGTAAGTTTCCCATAGTGATGCAGGAGAATCATTAGCAAGCATGTGTGGTAGGACAACTCGACACCTGGGAATCATTTCAGAATATCAAACATTGGGGAGCGGATGCTCACGAGTGATCTGGGAGTTTCACCCTGAGTCTTGAATGTAACTGAACTTAGGTAGTAGTTAGATTTTTTTCCGTTTTTCAAGTAGACGAGTATTTGGGGGGAACCTTAATGACCCTCTGAGATAAATAGAGGTTTTGTACGCCCAAATGAGGCTGCTGCAAGTTAGTATGAGTTTTTGAGCTTTATTTACTGTTTGAGAATAGTTGAAGCCATTTTTATTTTCCGAATGAATATAATAGATACAATTGATCCAAATGTGTGATGTTGTTACTGTTTGTGATTCTTTGTTATTGTGTTTTCATAAATGAATTAATTTCGTTATGAATGGATGAAACTATGAATGTTAGTATGAGCATCAATTGTTTCTCTTCTATTGAGTGAGTGCAAGGTGTGCACAAATAACACAAGGAGTGTGTGATGAGATCGATTTCGATTATGAGGCTCAAAAGAGATAGCACAATACTTTCCCTTTGCAAGGAGTACAAAGCGTCTGCTACAAGGAATGCGCAGTCATCCGCAAGAACCAAGTCTTGCATAGGAATCTATTGTAAGGAGCGCACAGATTTGGAATTCAACTAAGTGTCGAAGGGACTCCATAAGAGGCAAAGTCGCAAAACATAAAATCCTAACTTGATCATAGCCATTGATCAAAGGAGAAGCTATGTACCATTGATCTAGTGCCATCATGGTTTTAGCTATCAAGAGAATGGAGGTAGGGAGACCCCCAAAGTCGTGAAATGTGAAATCCCGACATGATCATTGTCGTTGATCGAAGAGAAGATCTGGGCAGTTGATCTAGCGCCATCGTGGTTTCGGCTATCGGGAGAACGAAGGTAAGGATGCCCTCAAATTCATGAAACACGAAATTACGACTTGATCACATCCATTGATCAAAGGAAGAATCTGGGTCGTTGATCTAGTTCCATCGCGATTTCGGCTATCAGGAGAACAAAGGTAAGGAGAATCCCAACGCCGCGAAACGCAAAATCACTACTTGATCGCAATCATCGATCGAAGAAATTCGTGAGCCATCGATCTGACGCTCGCAAATATCGAGAAATTGGGGATTGAGAGAACGAAGGTGAACCAACCCCCAAAGTCGCAAAACCATGAAACGATCGCAGCCATCGATCAAGGAAAGCGTAGGACTGTCAGATTTGGTCTTAAGGAGAATTCAGAAATCAGGATATCAGGACTCAAGAGAGTTGGGTGACTTGGAAACAGAACACCCGAGGAACCGAAGCACGAAGCACCTTTTGTTAGGTCTGTGGTCATAGCCTATGGTTGTGTGAGAGAAAATTGTGCCTAGTGCTTGTTCGCATGGAGGAGTTTCATGAGAAGGACATATGGACATTTCTTGAAGATTCCATCGGGGAATCGAAGAGTTTCTCCAGCTCAAATATTGAGAAGATCCAGAGACCGGGAGGTTAGCAGACCTTGCTGAGGTGGGGGCACTGCATCAATTGGTATCAGAGCAGATTTTCGTCTGTATATTTAAGGTGAAGGAGATAAAGGAGACAATATAACTCGAAGATACACTCTGTGTGTGAGATATAGTCGACACAATGCCATCGAGGAGCCAAGTGGAACAACCTTTATCCAATCGGGCTGTAGAAAGGGAGATGCGAGAAATTCATGCAATATTGGAGGCAATGGAGGCATCGCAAGGAAGAGCACTTGATGTTGGAGACATCAGCGATGTAGAGAGTGAAGAATTATAAGTCGAAGAAGTTGCAGGAGAAAATGTTGCCGAAGAACACTTGCTAAGAGCAATTTCCAGATTGGGAGCTAGAGCCAAGATAGAGGTCCCAATGTACAAAGGCAATTTGGATGTTGAAGAGATGTTGGATTGGGTATGATCCATGGATAAATATTTCGACTATGAAGACGTCGATGAGGAGAAAAGGGTGATACGTGTTGTCACTAGATTCAAAGGACAAGAAACACTATGGTGGGATGAGCTGTGGGATGAGAGGAGAAGCAAGGGAAAACAAAAGATAAAGAATTGGGACAAAATGGTAGCCAAGCTCAAGGAAAAATTCATGCCCAAATATTACCAGATCAATTTGTTTAGGAAATTGCAGAACTTGAGACAGAAGGGTATAATGGTTAAAGAATACATAGAGGAGTTCTATAAGATGAACATCAAAACCGGACAAAGAGAGAAGGATGAAGAAAAAGTTGGCAGGTATATAAATGGCCCGAGGTATGAAATACAAGATGTGATCAACATGACGTCAGTAAGGATAGTGGAGGATGCTTATCGGTTTTCACTGAAGGTAGAGGAGAAGTTGGCAAAAAAACAAAATCAGTCAGGCAACGGTAGAAGCCTTGTTCCGAACAAAGGCAAGGGATTTTCCCAGGACAAGGCACAAAAATCCAAAGATGAGACTGAGAAACCACATAGTCACTCGGAAAGAGGAGGAAGTTCCCGAGGAATAAAATATGGTGGAAGAAGTTCTTCCAAAGGAAGAGGAAGTGGTAGAGGAGAGAAGTGAGATGTTACACCTGTGGAAAGGCAGGACATAAGTCTTGGGAATGTCATGAGAGAAAGAAAGAAGGAGAAGGTGAAGCTCACATTTCAGAAGCACAGATAAGAAATGTTGAAGCAGAAGGAGAAGAGGATGGAACATCCCTGATATTGAGAAAAGTTCTCTTAAAACTAGAGGCATAAGTTGAGAAGCCAGTGAAGAGAAACAATATCTCCAAGACAACTTTCAAGACTAAGGACAAAGTCTGCAAGGTGATAATTGACAGTGGGAGTACTAACAATGTAGTATCCACAAAGATGGTGGAGAAATTGGAGCTGGAGACAACTGCACATCCAAATCCATACAAAGTCTCATGGTTGCAGAAAGGACACCAGGTAATGGTTACTAAACAATGCTTGGTTGAATTTAAAATAGGAGGATATAGAGATGAAATTCTATGTGATATAATTCCCATGGATGTGTGCCATATTTTGTTGGGAAAACCATGGAAGTTTGAAAGAAATGTCATTCATGATGGGAGGAAGAATATATACACCTTGGAGAAGAATGGTAGGACACACATGTTTCTACCAATAGAGGAGAAGAAAGAAAAAGAGGAAGCCAACACAAGCATACTTTTCATGAGTGGGAAGGAACTCCTGAGCGAAGTTAAGAAAGGACAGGAGATGCAGTTTTTTGTGGTGAGGAAACCTAGAGTTTTCCTTACAAGTACTTCGATGGATGATTTTCCTGAAGAAATTCATGAATTGTTGGATAATTTTGCTGACATAGTGGTGGATGAGCTGTCTAACTCATTACCACCCATCAGAAGTATTAGCTATCATATTGATATAATACCAGGAGCAAGTCTGCCAAACAAATCAACATACAGACTGACACCTCGAGAGAATGAGGAGGTAAAGAACCAAGTCCAGGAATTGTTAGACAAAGGGTTGGTTAGAGAGAGATTCAGTCCATGCGTAGTGTCAACTGTGTTGAGTCCAAATAAAGATGGAGGATGGAGAATGTGTACTGACTCAAGAGCCATTAACAAGATCACCATCAGGTATAGATTTCCTTTGCCAAGAATGGATGATTTGATGGACTGTCTAAGTGGATAAAACTTCTTTTCTAAGATAGATTTGAAAAGAGGATATCACCAGATAAGAATGAGAGAAGGTAATGTGTGGAAGACAACCTTTAAGACAAATGAAGGTTTGTATGAATGGCTTGTTATGTCATTTGGATTAACAAATGCCCCAAGTACTTTTATGAGGTTGATGAATGAAATATTGAAAGATTTCATTGCCAAGTTTGTAGTTGTATATCTGAACGATATACTGATATTTAGAAAGACTAAAGAGGAGCATTTGAGACACCTAGCACTAGTGATGAGAAGACTACAACATTAGAATCTACTGATAAATCTGAAGAAGTCCTCTTTTATGAACACCGAACTCATTTACTTGGGTTTTGTGATCTCTTCAAATGAGTTGAAGATGGATCCATAAAAGGTGAAAGCAGTGAAAGAATGGCCATCACCAAGAATCATGTCTGAGGTAAGAAGCTTCCATGGATTATCAAGTTTATATAGGAAGTTCATCAAATATTTCAGTGGAATTTGTGCACCAATGATGGATACAGTGAATAAGAAGCACAAGTCTTTTAAATGGACAGAGGAGGCCGAGAGGAGCTTCAATATACTAAAGGAGAAGATAACAGAACGACCAATTATGGTCTTGCCAAATTTTGAAAAGACATTTAAGGTGAGATGTGATGCAAGTGGAGTTTCAATTAGAGCAGTTTTGAGCCAGGATAATAGACCGGTTGCCTATTTCAGTGAGAAGTTGAATGAGACTAAGAGAAAATACTCCACATATCATAAGGAATTTTATGCCATAATTCAAGCCTTGAAGAAATGGAGACATTACCTTGTCCCACAGGAATTTGTCTTGTACAGTAATAACCAAGCTTTACAATTCATAACCAGACAGGAAAAATTAAATTAGAAGCATGCAAACTGGATTGAATTTATGCAAAATTTTACTTTTGTCATAAAACATATTGTTGGGAATGATAACAAAGTTGTTGATGCATTGAGCATAAGATGTTTGATTCTGAAAGAATTTCAGGTGAAGACCTTGGGGTTTGGACACCTTAAGGAAATGTACAGTGATGATCTAGATTTCAAGGAGGCATATGAATCATGCGCGAATCATGTGTTGAGAGATAGGAGCCAGTGGGTAGAGTATATGATTCAAGAGGGATTTTTGTTCAAGGGCAATCAATTATGCATACCAAAATGTTTAATGAGGGACAACCTTTTGAAGGAGAAAAATAGTGGAGGATTGGTTGGACATTTCGGCCATGATAAAACATTCGCACAGTTGAGCAGTTCATACTATTGGCTAGGTATGAGAACATAAGTGGTGAAATTTGTGAACAGGTGTAGAATCTGCCAATATGCAAAAAGACTGACACAAAATAGTGGATTGTATCAACCATTGTCGATACCAGAGAGGCCTTGGGATGCGATAAGCATGGATTTTGTGTTAGGACTGCCAAGAACACAAAGAGGATGTGATTCCATATTTGTGGTGGTGGATAGATTTTCAAATATGGCACACTTTATCCCATGCCAGAAGACCAGTGATGCAACACATGTTGCAAATCTATTTTTCAAGGAAGTTGTGAGACTTTACGGCCTACCCATAAGCATCGACTTGAACAGAGACACAAAATTTGTTGGTCATTTTTGGAGAACACTATGGAATAAGTTGGGGACGGATATGTCCTTCATCTCACCTTATCATCCTCAGACATATGGACAGAATAAGGTGGTAAACAGAAGTTTGGGAAACTTTTTGAGGATTCTGGTCACTGTGCATCATAACCAGTGGGATAAGATTCTTCTGCAAGCTTAATTTAAATACAATGACTCACCAAACAGGAGCACTGGAAAGAGCCCATTCCAAACATTGTATGGATTTCAACCCAGGGGAGTATCTGAGTTGAGAGAGTTGGGACAGAGTGAGATCAGAAGCGTTGCACCAGAATATTTTGCTGCAGGAATGCAAAATCTCCATAGCCAGATCAGAGGACAATTACAGAACTCTAGCCAAGAGTACAAGTGCAGAGTTTATCAACACCGCAGAGAACTTCAATTTGAAGTAGGAGATCAGGTTCTGGAACATCTCAAGATAGAGAGGTTCCCTAAGGGAATGTATAACAAGTTAAAAATGAAGAATATAGGGCCATGTAAGATCATGAAGAAGTTTGATGCAAACACCTATGAGATTGAGTTTCCAGATGATGTGCGCATACCGCCCATATTTAATGTTTCAGACCTATATCCTTATTGGAAAGATGATGCAGAGGGATCAAAATATCAAGATAAGATTCAGTGGGAGAAACAAATGCCTGTAGTAGAAAAACCACAAATGAATAAGATCATCGATTAGAGAATTGACAAGAAGAGCAGGAGGAAGACCTATCTTGAATATCTGGTTAAGTGGAAGGGACACCCAATAGAGGATGCCAGTTGGGAAAATGAAGTTGATATCCAGAAGCATGGAATTTCGGTGTAGGAGCTCATGGACAGGAGTCCATGAATTTTTGTCCAGGAAGAGTATGATGCAGGAGCATCGTCATTAAGCACGCGTGGCAGGACAACTCTACACCTAGGAATCATTTCAGAATCTCAAACGCTGGGAGTTACTCTGAATCTTTTGGAGATGATTGGGAAAACGGAATAAGATCAAATGATTGGGAGCAGATGATCACGAGTGATCCGAGAGTTTCACCCTGAGTCTTGAATGTAACTGAACTTAGGTAGAAGTTAGAGTTTTTTTTGTTTTTCGAGTAGTCGACTAGTTGGGGGGAACCCTAAGGACCCTCTGAGATAAATAGAGGTTTTGTACGCCCAAATGAGGCTGCTGCGAGTTAGTATGAGTTTTTGAGTTTTATTTACTGTTTGAGAATAGTTGTAGCCATTTTTATTTTCTGAATGAATATAACAAAGAAACTTGATCCAAATGTGTGATGTTGTTACTGTTTGTGATTCTATGTTATTGAGTTTTCATAAATGAATGAATTTCGTTATGAATGGATGAAGTTGTGAATGTTAGTATGAGTTTCAATTGTTTCTCTTTTGTTTAGTGAGTGCAAAGTGTGCACACATAACACAAGGAGTGCGTGATGGGATCGGTTTCAATTCCGAATCTCAAGAGAGATAACATGAGACTTTCCCTTTGCAAGGAGTACAAAGCGACTGCTACAAGGTGTGCACATTCATCTGCAAGAACCAAGTCTTGTGTAGGATTCTGTTGCAAGGAGCGCACAGATTTGGAATTCGACTAAGTGTCGAAGGGACTCCATAAGAGGAAAGGTCGTGAAACATGAAATCCTGACTTGATCACAACCGTTGATCAAAGGAGAATATCTAGACCGTTGATTTAGCGCCATCGTTGTTTTGGATATCGGGAGAATGGAGGTAGGGAGACCCCCAAAGTCCTGAAACATGAAATCCAGACATGATCACAGTCGTTGATCGAAGAGAATATCTGGACCATTGATCTAGCGCCATCACAGTTTCATCTATTGGGAGAACAGAGGTAAGGAGACCCTCAAAGTCATGAAATGCGTAATCGTGACTTGATCACAGCCATTGATCAAAGGAAGAATATGGGTCGTTGATCTAGTTTCATCGTGATTTTGGATATCCGGAGAACGAAGGTAAGGATACTTCCAAATACGCGAAACGTGAAATCGTGAATTGATCACATTCATCGATTGAAGAGAGTCGTGAGCTGTCGATCTGACACTCACAAATATCAGGAAATCAGGGATCAGGGAAACAGAGGTGAACCAACCCCTAAAGTCATGTAATCATGAAACGATCGCAGTCGTCGATCGAGGAAATCACAGGACGATCAGATTTGGTCTTAGGGAGAATTCTAAAATCGGGAGATCGGGACTCAAGAGAGTTGGGTGACTTGGAAATTGAACACCCAAGGACCCAAATCACAAAGCGCCTTTTGTTAGGCGTGTGGTCATAGCCTATGGTCACGTGAGAGAAACTTGTGCCTGGTGCTTGTTCGCACGACTGAGTTTCGTGAGAAGGACTTGTGGACATTTCTTGAAGATTCCAGCAGGGAATCGAAGAGTTGCTCCAGCTCGAATATTGAGAAGATCCAGAGACCGGGAGGTCAACAGACCCTGCTGAGGTGGGGGCACTGCATCACATAGGCTAGTACCAATATTTTTGGGCTTTAATCTAAAGGTTCTATTTCATGAGAAACATGTTCCATACCAATTTGTAATGTGTTGAGGAATGAATTAATTAATTTATTTCTTTTGATGGAATCCAAATCTATTCCTTCAACTTGGCCTTAGTTATTCCTAGAGTTGTTTCTATAATCGTCGTTTCCAAGTTTATATTTTTCTCCAATTATTCCATACATTCCTCTTTTTTTCTTGGTGCACTTGACTCACCCAATGAAGGAATGTGACATTTTCGGATCACTCTCTCAGCTCATTCCCATAGTTGATGATATTTACTAAAACAACTATCCATGTTATTATGCAATTTTATACATGATAATTTCTAATTAGCCAGAGCTACAATGTTAAACTCGATTTCCTTGCTACTCTTCCTTGAGTTATCTTAAGGGGATACTATTTCTTCTTCTTTCCATTTTCTAACTTGATCAAAACCTTTTTTTACTCCTTGTTGTACTTTCTTCTCCTTCAGTTTGTTTGAAAAGGTTAGGAATTGTGAAGAATAAAGCTACAAGTCTTGTATCTTTTTATATACCAGCCTTTGGGCCACATTTGACTCATATTTTGCTTGCATATCAGATTCCTTATACTTAGTGATGCTTTCTACATGTGATTTATAATAAAAAACCTAATTCTCATTTTTTACATTGTTCTGATTGATTTCACCATTTTAACCACATTAGACTCATTCTCTTGAATGAAAGAAACACCAATTTAAGTTTTTAATATGGGGTTTGAATATATTATGTTAATGAAAAGAGTCTTTGTAGTAACAATTAGTTCCTGGTCAATTGAAATCTTCAACTTTGTATGGGTCTACCTTAATACCTATTTTTTTTTCTTTTTTCTTTTGTCAAAGCCAAATGAGTTGAGGATGGGCACTTTTCTCATGTTTTCCTACGAAGATTTTCCTGTGATCAATCCTAAAAAGGGAATGTGACCTCCTATAATTGTTTGCATTATAGAAATATCTAACATCTTTGGGGGAATTGATTCTTGTGTTTTTGTTGTTTCTCCACATGTTTGGTATATTTCAATTCTTTGATCCTGTTCTCTCTTCTTCTACTCTTCTTATTCTTTGGACTTGGCTTCTACAACTAATTTTGTCTCATTAGCTAGAATCTCATCTTCAATTCTATTTTTATTAGATTCCTCTTGTATTTTTGTTTCATTCTCTACTTCTTCTCATCTTTGGTTATCCTTCTCAACTTCCTATTCTATTTCTTATTTTTCCATTAATTAGAAATCTACTCTAACTTTAGAATCTTCTTCTTTTTTCTTTTGTGTTCTCGTTCTATAGCCTTATCCATAGCTTCTTAATATTTTTTCTTTTCGTTCTCTTCCTCTTTATTTTTCCTTTCCCTCCATTCTTTGCATTTATGACCTATTCTTTCCGGTATTTCTTCATAATACCCGACCCTTCTATAGATCTCTTCTTCTCACTAGGTTTCATGTTGATATGGCCTGTTACATTTGAGAATAGTCCAATGTCTAACTACTATGTTAATATGTTCATGTATCTTAAACCTTTTCTTGCCAAAATGATAAGGTGCAAAGGCTTCACCTTTAGTTTTGGTAGATTTAACATTACTCATGCCATATGATACCATGTATAGTGAAAGAGGAGACCAAAAATATTTCTTGTATTTAGTTAGAGAAGTACCAAATTTGTGCAAAACATTCTAGTAAGATATATCCAAAATGTTTGGAATGAACTTAGGTAATAAATGTGGGGGTTTGTATCACTGAACACTTTGATATATAGAATATCTTACATTACATACAATTCCCCTAGTGTGATTATCACTTTCATTGTTTCTTTGTCATATAAGGAGGTGGATTTTAGAAGATGAGGGTGTAGATAATATCTATGAAGTGATCAAAGATACACTTGTATTCATTCATATATTTATCCTCCCATAGGATCTAGAAATAAACGCATATTGGCTTGTCATTTGGCTACCACTATGATCTGGATTATGTTGAGAATGAAATGAAGGAAGAGATATAACAAGGAAAACAATAGAGGTATTGCAAGAAACAAAATAATACAATTGAAATTAGATTCTATTAATGAATGGAATACAAAAGACTATAAAATGCAAAGCACACAAACTAGCCAGAATGGTGGTAGATTATCCTTGAAGAGAGAGATGTGTCAGCTACACTCATTCACAAGAAGATGATTAAAAAGAGGGAAAAAAATGAATTTTAACATAAAGAATCAATGATAAAACCCTAAACATCCAAAACCATAACCCCAGAAGATGAAACGCCAAAAGGTTTGTGGGCCCCAATGTGGTTAGTTGATACATCAACTTCCCGAGGGCACAAATTTTTCATATGATCTCCATTTATGGCACTCGGTATCCCATCAAAAAGTTCAATATGAGAAGTACACATTCCCAATGGTCCAATATTTTCCTACGACTACATATTGGGTGTTTTCACACAAACAAACATTGTTTAGGGCCTCAAAACAACCCTAGAAGTTTGGGACTCAAAAAACTGCAGGAAAATTGACAAGATGTAGAACCATTATAAATTAGTGGAACAAGTGGGTGACCATAAGTATCCACCTAGATCAGTCCTCCCCCCTTAGGAAGAAATGGTCCCAATTACGTCAATTTCCTCCATCATATGGGGAAAATTCTATTGAATTTGACTCCTAGTGAGCCACTTTCCTTGGTGAATAAGTTTCCCTACTTTGAAGACCTTATAGGATTGTATGTTTTGTTGGTGGGTTCCCTTCATCTTGGTGTCCACGATCTAATCAAAGGTCACATATTCAATGCATTTAAGATTGATTTATGTAGGGGCCAAGTTCTCAGCCACGTTCGAAGTGCAGGAGAGGTGGAAAATATGGTCGAAGCAATTCCACATTAAATATGGGTTGCAAGCCAAGGAATGGGGCAATACTTAATTCAAAAGAATTCTCACCCACAACCTTGGTGATGGTGTAAGTGACATATCAGAGTGGGTGGAGCTTCTTATGGGGTCTTGTGAGGCACTCTTTCTACAAATGCAACCATGTCTTATCTCCCACCTAAAACTTGTTTGGTATCTGATGTTGATTGTAGCGTTACTTGTACTTGGTGTTGGATTTCTACAAAATATCATGAACTTGTTTTTGGATGTGCTAGATTCATTCAAAAAAATTGGTTATTCGATTAGCCTCGATCTGAGCATGGGAGGAATCCTCCTATGCAACTTCAATGGGTAGAGCTACTTCAATGGGGGCCAATGGCTGGAACCCCAAGCACACCTAAAACGTTTAGTGGCCAATAAAGTTGTGGAGGGATTGGTTGCAGTTATGTTGAACATAAGGAAGGATCGCATCCCATGTGCATGGATGTTTTGAATTGTAAATCCTCGGGATATGAAAAATAATCCTATTGACTACCTTTGTTTTTCCAACAGTCTGTGGGTGGAAAGAAGTGGATTTGGTCAGCTTTGTGTCCATTAAACACCATAGGATGGACTAGAAAGTAATCAGGAACCTACTTTCTCTATCTAAAAAAATGTTCTGTGGGAGCCCAAAATGAACCCAAACATGCTCAAAGAAGAGATTAGCAGTGGCGTCAACTATGATATTATTCTTGTAGGGTGTCAAAACTTCCATCTTAGAGAATCGATCAATGACCATGAAGACACAATCATTACCATGCTTGGTTGAAGGTAGACCGAACATGTAATCCATGGAGATGGAATCCCAAGGCCTATCAGGAGTAGGAAGAGCGGTGTACAACCCTTTTTTCTTAATGGAAAGTTTGGAAATGGAGGAGGCAGTGCAGGATCTGATATACTTGCTGACATCTTGTCGAATATTTGGCCATTAAAAAATCTTTTGTAACACTGCCATTGTTTTTTACACATGAAAGTGTCTTGCCACCTGATTATAATGAGCTTCTGAAATCATTTTTGCATGCTCACTTGAAGCACACATAGATGGCTCAAATGGCATAATAGTGCATCCTAGAGATGAAAGTCTAAAACTAGTTTTCCTGCACTCAATGCTTGATAGGTAGAAGCAAAGTCAGAGTCATTGTTGTATAATTTTGGTCACTCGGAGGTCTCCCTCCCACAAGAGTTAAGAATTGTGGTTAGAGCCAAAACCGAGGGTCGAATGAGGCATTCTGTAACATGGTTGGTGCTACCCTTATTGTACTTGATGTTCAAGTGGAATTGTTGCAAGTACTTAGAGAAATTTTGATACCAGTCATTTTGTAACTTCCCTTGTGTCTACATAAATTGTAGAAGCTTGTGATTAGTGTGGATGACTATTTCCTTTCCCATAATGCAATGCTTCCATTGTCGACATTCCTGCACAATTGAGTACATATCTTTGTCATAGGTGGGGTATCTGTGAACAACATCATATAATGTTTCATTGTGATAGGCCATTGGATGCCCATGTTGAGTGAGTAATGCACCGATAGCATAATCTGAAGCATATGGCCCAATCTCAAATGGTTGTTGTAGGTCTGGAAGAATAAGGATTGGTGTTGAGCAGAGGTGGAATTTCAAATCCTCAAATGATTTTTATTTTGATGCAACCCAAACAAACTTGGCCTTGGATAAACCCTTGTTCAAATGTCTTAGGACCCAACAAATATAAGAGGATCCCAACACAAACCTGCAGTAGAAGTTGGTGAGGCCCAAGAAGCTACAGATCTTGGTTAATGTCTTCAATGCCATCCAATCGTGAATGACTTGGATCTAGGATGGATCCACATGCACACTATGATCATCCAAAATGTATCCCAAACATTGAATTATCTTCATGCCGAAGGAACACTTCTCCAAATTGACATATAACTTGTGTTGTTGTAGGGTGCCCAAGACCTGTTGAATGTGCTTCAAATGTTCCTCCTATGTTTTTCTAAATATGAGGATGTCATCGAGATATACGACCAAAAAGGAGTTTGTGAATGGTTGCAATATATCACCCATCATCCACATGAATGTGTTTGGGGCATTAGTCAAGTTGAAGGGCATGAACAACCACTCGAAGAGAACTTCTTTAGAATTAAAGGTTGTATTCAATACATCAATTTTCTCAATCGACACCTGGTGGTATCCTAATTTTATATCAATATTACTGAAAAATTTGGTGCCCTTGAGTTGATATAGAAGATCATAAATCTGGGGGATTAGGTATTGATTCTTGACTGTGATCTTGTTCAGGGATCTGTAATTAATAAAAATTCGTTGTGTCCCATCCTTCTTCTGTACCAAAACAATTGGGCTCCCACAAGGTGAGGAGCTCAGCCTAATGTGGCCCTTTAGAATTAGCTCTTGGATATGGTGTTTTATTTATTCATTCTCCATAATAGAGCACCTATATACAAGTTCATTAGGTAGAGGAGCATCAGGTGTCAATCAATTGAGTGATTTACTCGAAAGTGCAAAGGCACCTCGGTAGGTGAGGAAAATATGTATTCGTGTTCTTCTACTATCTTGTCCACCTAATTATGTTGTGTAGAGAGACCTTATGCATAGGTTCTAGCGGTTGAAGTGATCTTTCATTCACCTTCCAAACGAACCATAAATAGGACAAATATCATAGTCTAAGAGATCACCTTTATACACTCCTTCGCAGAGAGAAAAGAGACACAGTATTTGGGACTACCTCTAGTACCCTGTAGATTTGACCTCCCTGAGTAATAATGACACTATGGGGCCTAGATTCATAAATAGCATGACACTTCCACATATATAGTTGTCCTAAAACAACATCACAAAATTCAAGTGGGGAAACATCACACAATACCTCATCTTTGAAAGGCTTGATGTCGTAGTGTAGGTGACATTGTTGGTTGACACAAATGTCTTGTCCATGACTGAGCCAATCGGTGGTGTATTATTGAGGGTGGGCATCATTTTTAGTTTCAACCTTTTGATGATATATGTTAGGATTAGGTTCTTCTAGCTATCACTAGAAATAAATAAATGGAGCAGGGTCCCCTTCACCCACATCTATGAGTAGAAGAGTAATTCTCTTTATTTAGGCTCCTCTGGTTCCTTTGGCTAACCTCTGTGGTAGCGATGGTAACATTGGGTTCCACATCAATGATCTATTTTACCTTATCAAGTTCTGAATCAAATTCTAATCCAACATCTATCTCTGGGGCTTCCATCTTAGTCAACAATGATTGTTTGGAGCAACATTCATTAGTGTTGCGCCAAGGGATTTTGTGGAACTCACACCACTTTCTAGTGTCCTTGTTCGACTTCTTGTTACCCTTCTTTGTTTATGTCTTGGAATGGTTGTCTTAGGGCTAGCCATGCTTCCTCTGTCCTTTGTTCTAGGAGCTAGCAACACCTTTACCGTGCTTTTGGTGTGATGGGTTTGCAGAACTGAAATCCCACTTAATCTTTTGCTTGAACTTTTGCTTGATCTTGACAACATATCGATAAGTAGCTCCTAGTGAGGAGATGTCCAGGAAATCCATATCTATTTGGATGTACCTATGTAGGCTACTATGGTACTTCAAAACCATGTGCCCCTCATATTATTTAATACCCAACTTTGTGTGCAATGTATGGAAGATGTTGGTGTACTCTCACAACGTCTGGTCTCTCTCCTGACGCAAAGTTGTCAATCTCATGTACTGGTCATTGTAGTTTCCAATAGGGTAGTATTACTCCTTGAGGGAATCGATAAATCCTCCCAAGTGGGTTTTGGCCCAAAAATTGCAGACTCGTCTCCGCCACATTTCTCATAGTACGTTTCCCACCAATATCTAACATGGGGAAGGGATTTAAAGAGCACGAAGATGATTTTTTCACTGTTGGAAAAATTTTGGACAAAACAATAACCCTTTAGAAGACTTAACCATATTTCCAAAGCATCGACATCTATATGGCCTTCAAATAAAGGAATATCAGAGTTAACTTGTACCTTGAATGGAATTACACCTCTGAAGTGACTGTTGGTTGAAGGTGCCTCCATTGATATTGGCAGTCATCGAAGTATTTGGGAAAAATTAACCATCATCTTGTTCCTCTCTTGCGTGAGGGCTTCCTCGAGCAATAGTTTGATAACATATCCTACTCCTTCGTCTCTATTTTATTTTTCCATGGGAGGATACTTGGGTCGATCAGAGTGTTCCTCCCCAAGATCAACCATTTCAAGACCCAATTACTGATAGGTTGACCTTGTTGGGGACATGCACAAAGAAACAACAAAGAGAAAATTACTATGATACTGTTGATCCAAATTATGTTAAGAATGGAATGAAGGCAGAGATATAACAAGGAAACACATAGAGGTATTGCAAGAAACACAATAATACAATTGAACTCATATTATATTAATGAATGGAATACAAAATACTGTAAAATGAAAAGCACACAAACTAGTTGGAATGGTGTTAGTTTATGCCTAAAGAGATAGACATGTCAACTAGGATCATTCATAAGAAGTTTATTATAAAGAGGCCAAAAAGGCCTTTTAACATAAAGAATCAATGATAAAACCATAGACATCTAGAACCCTAACCCCAGAAGATGAAACACCAAAATGTTTGTGGGCCCCGGTGTGGTGAGTCGATATGTGAACTTCTCGGGGGCATAACTTTTTCATATGATCTTTGTTTGGGGTTCTCGATAGCCTGTCAGAAAGGTCTAGCCAATAAGTACAAATTTGAATGGCCTAGTATAAATATTTTTCGTTATAATGGGTGTTTCCAGCTGAAAAAACGTTGTTTAGGGCCTCAATATGACCTCGGAAGTTTGGGACCTGAAAAACTGTAGAAAAAATGTCAAGAGTTGGAACCATTCTAAATTAGTAGAACAAGTGGGTGGCCATGAGTATCCACCTGGATCACACTACTAGCCCATGCCTATGAAGTTGTTTACAACACATACCACATCCAATAAATAGGATGAAATCCTTCATGGAATTGTTGTGGATAGATGTATGACCAATTAAAAATCTTTCCATCCTTTACCACTTGGCATAACAATGGGATTCAAGGCTCGTTGAATCGTGTTGCATCATTTTCTCCATACAGATTGCTTATTAAGACAATTTCATTAACATACAGAGGCATGAGGTATGTGGCTGGGTATAAACCTTTATGTTGTCACTTAATAACTTTTCTGTCATCCACCATCCTTTCAAATTTTCATGTTAATTCATGTTTTTGGAGAACTAAATGACCTAATCATCAATAATGTTGACTTCAAGCTTTAGAAACTTGTACTATATATCTAGAATTGAAGGCTGAAAACTTGCAACGACCTTACCATTTTCATCCTTAGTATTATAAAATGAACTAGATCACTAAATGATGAAATCCTAGATAAAATTGAGTCACATATCAAATCTTGAAGGAAGATACTCACAATGACACAATATATGATATTATCAATGAACAACTAGTGCATATATTACAATGGAGTTTACCTCCTTATATATCATTTTTAACTAAGAAAATCATTTCCACTTATGAATGTGGGATAGACCACTTTACAAAAAAAGTAAGCATTCACATATTCTAAATCCATAAAATTCCTTTATTACACACTGAGTCTTATATCCTAACACCCCCTCTCAAGTCTTACAACATGAAAGCAAAACATACTAACTAGAGACAAAACACAGTGACTAAAAGATAAGACATCAAAACCAAACATTCGTCAGAAGCTTCGTATTTGGAAAAAAAATATTGAACTAGGTAGAGATCCATCAAGCTACCTCATAACCCTCATAAAGGTGTAGCTCCTGAGCTAAATTTAAAAGTTCCTAGATTACACTACCCCAAACTCCCAAATTTTGAACCTCCTGAATTATTGGACAACCATTCATGTTGTGCTACATCCATAGTGCTATATCAAATTGTCTCATGACCCTTGTAAGCGTATAATTCCCAAGATTCATAAACTCCCAAAATATTTGGGTAACCATTCATGCTGAACCATATCTACATTGGATCCAATCCTATATTCAAAGCGTAGGATTCTTAAAATGCATAGAATTTTGTTTATTCAATGAGATCATCACCACTGTTAACATTCAGTGGATATTCAACAATGGCTACATTCACTAGATGTGATTTGTCTTTAATATTTCCCTTGAGAATGTCATTGGCTCAAAATCTATAGTTCCAAGTTGTATGACCCATTTTCTTGAAATAGTAACATTCCATCTCCCCCTTGTGTTTAGTTGATCCTCTATGATTGTTTCTAGAGTACAATTCCATCTCATCTTGAGTATCACCTTCGGTCTCTTTTGCAATGGTTCCATTTTCTTCTTCTAAGAGATCATCGATCATATCTTATAGAGTTTGAGAAGACATGCTAGTGATCCCTTGATATGTCTCTATCAAAAACAAATTGTGGGTCTTCACACTTGCATAGACTTTTTGGATCTCAGAGTGTGAAAGTTGCACGAGTGGAAACCTTGTCTTTAAAAGGCCTGAGACTCTTGATATGAATATGGCTTCATATTCTGCTACCATATTACAAAAATGAGCTAGATCACTAAATGAGGAAATCCTAGATAAAGTTGAGTCACATATCTAATCTCAAAGGAAGATATCAACATTATCACTATTATCCAATATATACATATGGCATATTCATGATTTATCATTTAAACACTACCCTCATGGAGGTCATGGTAATTTTCCAAGAAAAATGGTTCTTCAAAAGGGATCTAGCTTAATGTTAAGACAACTATGGGTCACAACCATGGGAGATATAATAAAGGTTGAGTGAGCAGGGAGTACAGGTACGTAAGCTAACTATGTAGGCTCCCATATAAATTATTTTGGCAATGATATAGGGCCATATGTGATGCATACCCCCTACCTTTGCCTCGGCAGGGTCCGTTGACCTCCTGCTCAAGGATCGTTCTTCAATCTATCGAGCTGAAGCAGCTCTTCGATTGCTTGTTGGAATCTTACGAACAAATCCACAGGTCCTTTTATGAAACTCGCCCTGCACGAACAAGCACCAAGCACGAGCCTCATCTCCACACGACCACAGACTGTGACCTCTTGCCCACACAAAAGGCGTGTCGCGATTTTGCATGTTAGGACTTTGTGAGTGAGCCAAATCTAACTCCCCAACTACCGAACTCTGAAAAGAGCTTAAAGTTCCTTAGCTCTTCTCTTGGCCTTCGTCCATGTGACCATTCACCATGACTCGGGGCCCAACACTCAAGCACGTCGAGATTTCGTGTATCGGGAATTCCCAATGCAATTCACCTCCATTTTCTCGACTCTCGAAATGCCGATATTTCAGAGCTCA